>JASDQU011313770.1:26634-49340 GCA_032191745.1 Picea mariana
TTATTTATTGATAGGTTTTCCAAAATTGAGTTTCCCAACATAAATTTGGTATTCCAATGTGTGTCTTTTCTATTGGAGTTATGTGCTAATGACATGATAATGAAAGAATTTATTTGGTTTGTTTTATCTTCTTATTAAATTAGTAAGAAATGCAAAGAAAATACTCACCGTGGAGCATAGGCTCATTCTAATAGAAGTATCTTAAGAGCTATTTGGTCGTGGAGCATAGACTCATTCTAATAGAAGTATCTTAAGAGAAATTTGGTGAGACGACCATTGTAATATCTAAGGAAATTTACATATAAGGAAGCTTTGAGTGTAATAAGCATTTTTATTGGTATTCATGGTTGTATAATGCACCTTTATTGTTTCCTAAATGTATATTGTTTGTCTTATTTTAATGTCTACATTGCCTTGCACACCATCAACTCAGAGTACTGCAAGGATTGGTTCATTAGGGAGTGGCCTCTATACTAATGATAATGATTATGTGTCTTTATTTTAGGACATGAAACTAGCCCAATATACCTATGTTTTATAATTATGAACACATAATGTAGACCAAATTAAATTCTACCATTACTTGAGTAGACTTTGGGAGTAGTCCAAAATTCCATCTTCTCATGTTATAAGGCCATGTTTGATCTAATAAATCTAAACTTTGGGAGTTGTCCAAAATTACATCTTCTCATGTTATAAGGCCATGTTTGATCTAATAAGTCTAGATTTTCAGAGTAGTCCAAAATTCCATATTCTCATGTTATAAGGCCATGTTTGATATAATAAGTCATAGTAGTACAAGACTTTCCTAAAATGGAATCTAACTAATTTTTTGGCACAACCTTTCTATGAAAAAAAATCATACTTATATTGAATCCATGAGTTATTTTATAACTTGTATAATGCAAGCTACTTCCCACATACACTTGTGATGGTCATATGGACTTAATGATATCATGATTGCTTGATAATGAAATTCGAAATAGATGGTATCTTATTGATGATTGTTTTTTTAATTTATGAGTGTCTTTCTTTCTATACTCTTGGGTTTTTTCGTAATATCTTTCTATTTGCAAAAATGGCTTGGCTTGTTGTTGATTTCTAATTGAATTTGTTTGTTGTATTTTAATGAACATCTTACTATGTAAACATGATGAATAGATATAGCATGTATCTATTTTTTTTTTGTTCTTTTCTCTTAATGCGCTACTATGTAGACATGATGAATAGATATAGCATGCATCTATTTTTTTTTGGTTCTTTTAACTTAATGCACTAAGGGTTATAGATTGATATTTATGAAAAAGGCATTCACATTGGTTTGAACTTGAGGAGATAGGTTTTATGGTTGAGAGAAAAAGGATTTATACATATTTATATTCCTTCCATTTTATGGAATACATGATACAATGAATTTATTCTCTATGGCCTTGTCAACTTTCCATACACGTTCACAATGAGCTTTATGCTCGTAAGTATGCTTATAACCTCTTGATTATTTTAGAAGTATAAGTATTGACATAAATATGTGCAATAATTTGTTACATAAATCCTCTTCTAGGGAGAGAAGATAATGGTTATTTGTGGTTATGTCGGCTATTTTATATATGGGGTTTCTATATATGGGGTTTCAATTGCACATTAGCATCAACAATGAATTAGAAGGATCCAACTAGTTTATAATGTCGATGATATTATGTGCATCACCTATGTTTAATTTTTAAACTATAAATAGTAGCATTCCAATGTATAGTTTCATGTCAATAAAGCTCACTATTTCTAAGCCCAAGGAGCTTACTAAGTTAGGTCATATTCTTCCTTTTTCATGTTTTTGTTTCTATAATATTTTACTAGTGTATTAATTTTCATAAGTTTAGGGATTATGGTTTTAAATTTTCTTTTCACATTTCTGTTTCTATAATATTTTACTAGTCTATTAATTTTCATAATTTTAGGGATTATGGTTTTAAATTAAATAATTACATGAATAAATAGTCTTTGGTGTTTTATATGTATTCTTTTGATTCTTATTAAGTAAAGGAATCCAAAATGACCATCCAAGAACTGATAACCCTTCTCTCCACTCTATCCATCCTTTCATACATTCCCTGAAACAATCATTTACCATAAAGATTTCCCTTCTTTCCTGTGTGTCAAAATTTTCACTATGGTTAATATTACCTGAAATGTGCCAACCATCTCGCTTACATGGTGTTTTTTTTTAATTAGTAAGACTTTATCATTTTTTGCACTAACAATCTATGATTTTTAATGACAAAAAAAGGGTTGTTGAATCCCACAATAATAAAAAATTTAGAGTCAAGAAGGAAAAGTCTCAATATAAATGAACTCCTATGTGGCTTTAAAAAATTCAATCAATATCAACATCGACCATGTATGAGTTGTTGACACTAATGAACATTGGGTTTTATCATTGATGTGGTTTATATTTATGACTCTATTATGTACCTACACCATTACCCTCTTCTTCTCCTAATGTACTATTTTATCTATAGTCTTTTCTTCTTTACATGATATGTAAAAGACATATTATTTATCCCACATTTGTTGTGTTCTTATTTCCTTTATTTCCTTTATTTCACTCTTTGATAAGACATCATATGTATGAAGGGGACAATTTGATTTAAATGAGTTCACATGGATGTTTCTACCCTCAATGTGGCATTGTATCATGTCCTCTCTAAGTTGTCAGTAATATAATATGTTCTTATTTTTACCTTGTTATTTTCTATTTGTAGTGGTTATTTTCAACACAAAATTATTTTTGGCACTAACATTGCTAAAGATTTCATAAATTGGCCCTTTGTTTCTATGACTAATGTCAACAAGAACATTGTAAGTGATGCAATTTTTTCTATGGATTTCTCATCGACCCATGGTGCATAATCTATCACCTCCATTGATTACCACTACATCATGACTCAATCCTCTCAGAATTATGCCATATCCATTTTAGGCTAAAAAAAATACCCTAATAACTTAGTCAAAATTGTCGTTTTCTTTGATGTTTCTATAATTCCAATCCATTTTCATATCCAAACTCTATTTTTTCAAAGTTTTTTGGTTCCCAAAATATCTTCATTGCTTAACAAGGCAACGAAGCATATACTCTACCTCCTCATGTAAATAACATATTTTATTGGAAATATTTTACCTTATGAAACCAATTCTCAACAAGCCTTTCTTACCTTTGTAGTTTCCCCAAAATCATGTTTGTAATATAGTTTCATGCTCCAACTCAACATGAGCATATGTGTAATACCAAAATTTTGAACCCTTTGATGCATTATATTATACTACATTATGTATATATATTGTATATAAGTGGTTATAATCACAAGAGTCAAACCATATGAGCATAAACAAATGGACCCATGTGTAAATGATGTAAATATGTTTTAAGGATTACTAGTGTAGATATTAAGGCCAAAACTGAAGTAGTAAAATGTAAATTGTGGTCATATGATTTCTATGCATTGTGTGGTATACTTTTTGTATTATGCTCAATATATGTAAATACTATGTTGAAAATTAATATAAAGATACAAGATGGCTGTAGAAAGTGGAAGAGGATTTATGAGTCCATTACAGGGGAAGTAGAAAGGGGGGCCAAGAGGAAAATAATCCTACCTTTTCTATGAAATCCTACCTGATGCAGGAGCAGCACTAGAAAAGAAAGCATGAGTGGAAGACAACTAGATATACACCACCACACATTTTGAATACGTTTTGAAATTCAAAAGGAAACACATTAATGTAATAGTTGGACGGTGTTAGGGTCCTAACCTGCACATAGGTAGAGAAATATATTCGGATGTAATAAAGGTCAATATTAATAAGGCCTTTCAATAAAATAGAAGAAGGCGGATGTAAGAAGACCTAATAGAAGCTTCCGCTTCTAGAAGGATCTTCCTCTAGATGCTTCTATTGATAGACATATTTAGTATAAATACAGATCGAGGGTATGAAAACCCTAGCTTGGAGATTATTGTAACAGAGCGCTGCTCGACTGGAGGTTGCCCCCTCGAAGAGGCCCGTGAACATTGCTTTCTGAATCAAAGTGTTATTTTTGTTGTTGTTCTTATATCATTTATGTGTTATTGTGGAGATTATGCTAGTTACATTATTGTTATTCTTCTATTTCTAGCATTTTATTTCTATTGTGCATACTTTTTATATCTGGTATATTACAGGTGGTATCAGAGCACTTTCCTTGGCAGAAATTGTGGGAATTGTTTTCAGGGTAGAGACATATTCTGGCGTCTTTAAGCCACAAAGATCTGTCGTTATGTGCATAAACCCGCGGTTGATGGATTCATACACCCAGGAAATACAAGTGGTTCTTAAGCGCACATCTTTTGGACACCCTTCTAACCCCTGTTGGTACCCCTTCGAGTGGTAGTGCATCATACAAAACCTGTGTATGCATTGACCTAGATTTCCTAAATCCCTCTTTAGATAGACCGATTGGTCGCCTTACTTCTATAGTGCCACCGAGAACAACAATCTAGAAGATACTCCCTAGTACCTAGGTAGTCGGTTCGTACGGCTAAGGGTACAATATATCCTCCTTAGTTAGTGCCCTGAGATATTGGGCTGAGTACTATTGTTGGACCCCGCACGTATATTAGAGAGCTATAGCACAGGGAAAACCCTTGTTTGTAGAACCCTTGAATACCTAACCCTTGGGGGACAGAAACATAAAAGAATTAAAACAAACAAGATCTATTTCCGCACAACTGTGTTCGGGTTGCCAAATCACTACACTTTTCTTACTGGTTAAGCATTTGGGGATTTCATCGCTGTCGTTTTCTTCAGACCAAAGTATAACTCCGTAGGTGTAAAAAAACAAACAAAAAAAAAAGTATGGAAACCTTTTCACCATTATTTGAAACCTATTCCATTGGATTCATCTCTTCGCCCTTATCACATTCATCCATATCATTTTTTGGAAAAAAAATTGACCCCGCCCGCCCCTTTTCAGTTCACCCATCCTCATGGCCCATACCCATAGCCAAGACCTGGAAGCTTGCTTGAACACCTTGCAATATAGTCTCCTCGAGACCCAAAAAGAAGTGAAACAACTCAGTGCCAATGTTTCCTCCATCGATACATCCATCAATACAACCATAAATACAACCATGTAGTCCTCAATGGAGGAAGTCAAACAAGAACCGACCACCCAGCTTGAATCTGTCTTCGCATCACTCTACACCAAACTGAAGATCCCTACAGATGACCCTTTCTCTGATGCACCTCCAAAGACTGAAGGTGAACATTCATCCCATTCCCATACCTTTCATCACCATCACTTTCAACGTGATCTACGCCTTCCATGGATGGATGTGACCAAATTTGATGGCTCGGACCCCACTAGTTGGGTAACCCAAATGGAACATTATTTCTCTTTATACGGCATTACAGATGACTTGGACAAACTTTGGTATGGTGTTCTCCATCTAGATCAAGAACGTTGGCAATGGTGGCAATGGAGAAAAACTTCTCGTCAAGGGTATATTGCTTGGACCTAATTTGTGACTGAGATTTATGAACGCTTTGACACTGACACCAACCATTTGCGCCATTTGAAAAAGTTGAAACAATCAGGAACAGTAGAAGAATTCATAGCTGCCTTTGAGCGCCTGGCTTTTCGAACAAAGGGCATGACCGATGCTTTCTTTCTAAAGTGTTTTATCAGTGGCCTCAAGGATGAGATTCAGGCCCATGTCCTGATGGCACGACCTTCGATTTGGGTGGAGGCTACTAAAAAATCTAAAGAAGCACAACAGGTTGTATCCTCTCAAAACCATAAACCCTCCTTTATCCCTCTCCCTAAACCCGTAAATCCCATTACTCCCTCTGCCCCATTAAAGATCCAAAAATTGACCAGGGATAAAATGGATGAATGCCAACTCAAAGGCCTTTGTTATAATTGTGATGAAAAATATTTCCCAGACCACAAGTGTAAGGAACAAGATCTTTTTATGGCCTTCTTTGAGGATATTTCAGAAGAGGATGTTGAAACTCCCCTTGTGTCTGAGTCACCTGAAATCACTGACATAACCCCTCCCTCAGACCCTCCCGAAGTGGAACTGATCATTTCCCTCAATGCTCTCACTGGCTTCTCCGTCCCCCAAACCCTCAAGTTAATCGGTTACATCAAGCATCGGAAGGTCATCATTCTGGTTGATAGTGGAACCACCCATAATTTTATTCATCGCCACATTTCTCAAGAAACTCATTGCTACATCCATGTCGTCAACAATTTCCAAATCATGATTGCCAATGGTGGTTCCATGAAATGTGGAGGGCGCTGTGAAAATGTGCATCTCCAAGTTGGTGACTACCACCTAAAATCCCATATGTTTTCTATCGACATGGGTGGTTGTTACATTATGTTGTGTGTAGACTGGATAAGGACTTTGGGTCCCATTCTCATGGATTTTAAGGAATTAACCATGCAATTCGACCAGGAAGGCCACCAATATAAATTCCAAGGCATCATTGTTGGTTCACCCGAGGTAGTTAGTTCCCATCGCATGGAAAATCTACTCAAAAAAGGTCATTCTGGTGTCATTGCCCAACTCCATGCCATACAAGCAACAGAGACACCCCCGGTGCCGCAAGACCTCCAAGCCCTGCTTTCTAAACATCAAATGGTATTTTCCACTCCCCAAGGACTCCCTCCTTCCTGCGGTGTTCATGATCATTCCATTCCCCTTGTACCTGGAAGCCTTCCTCCCAATATCCGTCTATATCGCCACCCCTTTTCACAAAAAAATTAAATTGAGAAAATGGTCCAGGAACTCCTTANCCCTAGTACGATCCCTTACTCTTCTTCTATAGTCATGGTCCTGAAGAAAGAAGGTTCTTGGAGAATGTGTCGTAAATTTCATCAGCTCAACAAATTGACCATTAAATACAAATTTCACATTCCTGTCATTGATGACCTCCTAGATGAATTGAGTGGTGCCCAATTCTTTACTAAACTTGATCTTCGCTCGGGCTATCACCAGATATGTATGAAAGAGGCAGACATTCCCAAGACGACCTTTCGAACTCATGAGGGCCACTATGAGTTATTGGTCATGCCCTTTGGCTTGTGTAATGCCCCCTCCACCTTCCAAATCCTCATGAATCCTGTCTTCCATCCCTAGAAAAACCTAGACAGACCATCTTACTCATGTGGATCGAGTTCTCCATCTACTCTCTCAGCACCAACTTTTCCTGAAATAGTCTAAATATGGTTTTGGTGCCTCCGAAGTAGAATACTTGGGTCATGTCGTTGGAAAGGATGGTGTTAGTGTGGATCCAAAAAATATTGAAGCTATGCAAGACTGGCCGAACCCAAAGATTATCAAAAGATTGCGTGGATTTCTAGGCTTAATAGTGTATTATCGCAAGTTTGTTAAGAATTATGGAAATATGGCACCACTTCTCAATGCTCTCCTCAAAAAGAACTCTTTCACTTGGACTCCAGCCGCTACTCAAGATTTCCAAACCTTGAATATGGCCATGTGAACCACTCCGGTTTTGGCCCTTTCTGATTTCACAAAGACCTTTTTGTTGGAATGTGATGCCTCAGGGAAAGGAATTGATGTTGTCCTTATGTAAGATGGTCGACCTTTGGCCTTCACCAGCAAGAAACTATCTGAAAGGAATCTAGTCAAACCCATCTATGAAAAGGAAATGTTGGCTATTCTGCATGTCATTGATCTGTGGTGCCCTTATCTCTTGGGGCAACGTTTCCAAATTAAGACAGACCATCAAATCCTCAAATTCTTTTCTGAAACAACACATTTCCTCCCTAGAGAAACAAAAATGGGTGACAAATCTCTTTGGATATGATTATGAGATCATTTACAAGAAAGGCAAAGAGAATGTGGTAGCGGATGAACTATCCCGAAAATATGAAGAAGAAAGATCCCTTTTTTCTCTTTCCTTCATTGTACCAGATTGGCTCCAAGCTATTCGCTAGGAATGGCTACAAGATCCCAAAATTTCGCATCTGATCCAACAATTTCAGACCAATGCTCTAGCTCCCCCAGGGTAATCTTGGCTCCAAGATGAGCTTCGATACAAAGGTCGTTTGTATTTAAGTAAACAATCAAAGCTTAAATCCACGGTACTTTCTGAGCTTCATGCTACACCCACAACAAGACACTCTGAGTTCACCAAAACCTATGACAGGTTCAAACGTTCTTTTTCATGGGATGGTATGAAACAGGACATCTGTAATTTTGTCGCTGAATGTGATGTGTGTAAACGCAACAAGGGAGAAACAGTCAAATCCCCGAGCACACTACAATCGCTTTCGATTCCACCTGCTATTTGGAAGGATATCTCTATGGAATTTATTATTGGCTTACCCAAATCGGGAAATAAATCAGTCATAATGGTGGTTGTGGATCGCCTTTCCAATTATGCTCATTTATGCGCTCTTCAACACCCATTTATTGCATCCATGGTGGCTCAAATTTTCATGTACCAGGTCTTCAAGCTTCATGGCATGCTACACTCTATTGTTTATGATCATGACCCAACTTTCACAAGCAATTTTCGGCAAGAACTATTGAAGCTACAAGGCACCCAATTGCATCTCATCACAACTTATCATCCCCAGACTGATGGTCAAATGGAAGTTGTCCACGAGTGTTTGGAAACATATCTAAGGTGTTTTGCCTCTGAAAAGCAAAATCAATGGGCTCAATGGTTACCCCTAGCTGAATGGTGGTACAACACTTCCTACCATACAACTACACGCATGACTCCTTTTGAAGCGGTATATGAACAGAAGCCACCTTCAGTTCTCTCATACTTACCAGGTACCTTGAAGGTCCAGGTGGTTGACCAAACACTTACAGTTCGAGAGGATATTCTTCGTACCCTCAAAGAGAACTTGGTCATGGAACATAATCGCATGAAGCAACAAGCAGATCAAGGTCGCTCTAAACATCAATTTGCAGAAGGGGATCAGGTGTTTCTGCAACTGCAACCATACAAGCAAACTTCCCTCAAGGTCGAGCATTGTCAGAAGCTAGCGCACAAATTTTATGGTCCTTATATAGTTCTCAAGCATGTGGGACAAGTCGCCTATCAGTTAGCTCTACCCAGTCATTCAAAGCTACATCCTATTTTTCATGTTTCATGCTTAAAGAAGGTGATTGGAACTAGGTGCCAAATTCAAACCAACCTTCCCAAGTTAGCTGAAGAAGGATCCATTTGGATACAACTAGAAGGAGTTTTGGACTAGCGTGAGAATCGCTTGCGTCAGAGAACCATCAAGGAAGTGTTAGTCCAGTGGAAATATACAACTCCAGCAAATGCCACTTGGGAACCAACTACCATTCTGCAGCGATTTCCACATCTCAAGCCTGTTTTTAAGGGGGAGGACATGTTAGGGTCCTAACCCGCACATAGGTATATATTTGGATGTAATAAAGATCAATATTAATAAGGCCTTTCAATAAAATAGAATAACGCGGATGTAAGAAGACCTAACAGAAGCTTCCTCTTCTAGAATGATCTTCCTCTAGATGCTTCTCTTGATAGACATATTTCGTATAAATAAGGGTCGAGGGTGTGAAAACCCTATCTTGGAGATTATTGTAATAGAGCGTTGCTTGACTGGAGGTTTCACTCTCGAAGAGGCCCGTGAACATTGCTTTCTGAATCAAAGTGCTATTTATGTTGTTGTTCTTATATCATTTCTGTGTTATTGTGGAGATTATGTTGGTTACATTACTGTTATTCTGCCATTTCTAGCATTTTATTTATGTTCTGCATACTTTTAATATCTGGTATATTACAGATGGATGTAATTGTTCTTAAACATTTTAGGGATTGTAATACAGATCTCAAGTGTTTCTCTTATTTGTCGATTGGAGGCATTTATTGTAATAAATGTAAAGTAGTTGTTGTCTTTTAATTTTGATAAGATATCTTAGAGTTGTAAGGGGAAAAACTCAAGAAAATCTCCCTCGTATGTATTATATTGTAGTTGTTCCCATTGTATCATTTTGCCTGTAAGAGTAAGAGAGCATAGGAGAGAAGAGAAGAATAGAGATTGTAGAAGCTGTTTGAGAAGATAATCATTGCTATAGAACCATGTACAAAAGCACTTGGATTAATATAAGAATGCTTTGATCCAATTTCATGGTGTTTTATGGTTATTGTTTGCATCTATTGAATGGTATGTTTACAGTTTTATTATATACTATGTTATGCATTTTTTTCAATGTTGTGTATGCTCATGATTTCATGTTGAATGTATGAAGTCCGTGAGAGGGGGGTGTATAAGTTTCAATTTCTAATCATCCTGATAATTCCTACAAGGAGTGCAGTGAAGGTCCACAAGGAGTGCGCTGACGAGATTCTGAGTTTTAACTCAGAAAAGTTCAGGAGTGATAGAGTTGTTCTTATACCAATAGAGTGCAAGTAGAGGACAGTGTCATGCAATGTGTGCGTAGGCCACATCGAGGTCTTACACTTTTCCAACCAAGAGAAGGGTTGGAGGTGTTGGATAATTAGAGATTGTTGTGAAGCCTATAAGGAGTGTGCACAAGAATTCCCTAGAATCCTTGAGTTTGCAGCAAGAATCAAGCTAAGGAGGGATAGAGATTTGGAAAAGTTCAGAGTGAGGACGAGGTTGAAGTCACCTCGCAAAAATCAAGTTCAGAGTGGTGGAAACCAAGTTGTTTGGTGAGGAACTATTGAGAGCCTGAATGGACGGTGGAAATTCTCAAGGAGAGGAACATCGATTTCTGGTGGATCGTTGGATCTAGTCGATGTATTGGGAGGATAAGGAGAAAGTCATTAAACACTCACAAGATCAGGAGAGATAGCAGCCATCAGATCTAAATGGTGAGAGATGTTGATTTGGTTCTTCAACATATTATCATTTAGGAAGTCGAAAGAGTGTGGGGGAAGATTTTTTCAGGAAATCGCTAGTCCGGAAATGCCAATAAGTGGAGGAAGAATTTGGAGCATTGGATCATAGGAACGAGGACCATTGATATGACATAGAGTTGGTCATCATGGGTTTTCATTTTCGAGAAAGGGAGAGGGCCACTCTAGAAATCCCCGACACGTGAAATCCAGACACACTCGAGGGTTGGGCCTCAGGAAGAAATCGAGGGTCACATTAGTGAAGATATAAGAGAGGATTCATAGACCGTTAGTCCATTTCGAGGGTTCACGAATCGAAGGAGTCGGGCTACCTGGCAACGAAATTCCCGACGTCACGAAATGCGACACACCTTTTGGGGATAAGTATGTGGTCATGCTAGTGGTCATGTGGAGTGGAGGTTTGCACCTAGTGCTTGTTCACACAGCTATAAATCATAAAAGGAAATGTGGTTTATATGTGTTGAAGGTTCCAGCATGGAACAAGGAGCCATTTCATCTCATAGAAGTTGAATATCCAAAGACCAGGAGGTCAACAAACCCTGCTGAGCTAGGAGTGTTATGCCAAGTGGTATCAGTGCTTGACAACTTTTGTTTTCTATAGAGAGAAGACATAGGATAGTTGTGATTTGAATTATGCGTGGACAGATTGAAACAATGCCGCCTAGAAGATGTGATACAACATAGATATGAACAAGTGATACTGGAGATACCAGTAAGGCTGAAAGAGAGCATGAAGAAGGAGACGAAGAAGACTTTGTAGCCGAAGATGTTGCAGAGGAATTTCTATTCAAATTTTTTTCAATAATAGGTGCTAGAGGAAAGTTGGACAGTCTGATGTATGAAGGAAACTTAGATGTTGAGGAGCTACTAGATTGTTTGAGCTCTGGATAAATACTTTGATTATGAATATATTGAATAAGACAAGAAAGTAAAACTTGTTGTCACTAGGATGAAAGGGAATGCAACACAATGGTGGGATGAACAGTAGGCTGACAAGCATTGCAAAGGAAAACAAAGAATTAATAGCTGGGATAATTTGATAGCAAATATGAAAGCTAAATTCATACCTAGAGATTACCAAATCAATCTTTTTCGAATAAATAAGAATTTGAGACAGAAAGGAATGACAGTGAAGGAATACACTAAGGAGTTCTACATGATAAGCATTAAGAAGGTCATCATGAAAGTGATGATGAAAAGGTTGGCAGATATGAGTGGCCTCAGATATGAGATTCAGGACGAGATGGGCATGATGACAATCAAAAATAAGAAAGATGCTTATCATATTCCTTTGAAGGCAGAAGAGAAACTGGCCCAAAAGCAAGGTGAAAGGGGCAGGGGTAGAAGTAAGAGAAGAGGCAAAGAAGTTACCCAGGACAGAGTACAAAAGCCCAGAGACGAAGAAAATAAGCCTCATAATTACCTAGAAAGGGGAGGAAGTTCACAAGGGAGACAATATGCCGATAGGAATACTTTTCCTCATGCAAGAGGAAGAGGAAGAGGCAGAGGAGGTGAAGTAAAGTGTTTTGTCTATGGAAAAATCGGACACAAGTCTTGGGAATGCCCTGATCGAAAAAGAGATGGAGGAGGAGAAGCTCTCATTTCATAAGGGAAGAGGCAAAATGTTGAGGCAGAAGATGCAGAAGGCGAAAGATCCTTAATGATGAGGAGAATTCTATTGAAGCCAGAGAAAGAGATAGAGAATCCAGTCCAAAGGAATAGTTTATTTAGGACTGCTTGCAAGACCAAGGATAGGGTATGCAAGATAATAGTTGACAGTGGAAGAAAAAATAATTTAGTATCTACAAATATGGTGGAGAAGATGGAATTGGCGATAGTTGCACATCCAAGCCCATACAAAGTTTCATGGTTGCAAAAAGGACATCAAATAATAGTCACTAAACAATGTTTAGTTGAATTTAAGATAAGGGGTTATAGAGATGAGATTTTATGCCACATAATTCCCATGGATGTCTGTCATCTTTTGTTGGGGATACCATGGAAATATGACATAAATGTTGTCCATGATGGAAGAAAGAACACCTATACCTTGGAGAAGAATGGTAGGACGCATATGTTTCTTCCAATTGATGAAAAGAGGGTAAAAGAAGAAGAAAGCAATACTATACTTATCATGAGTGGGAAGGAACTTCTTGATGAAGTCAAGAAAGATCAAGAAATATAGTTTGTTGTGGTTAGAAAACCTAGATTCATCTTGACCAGTACTTCAATAGATGATCTACCTGAGGAAATTCAGGAACTTCTAGAGAATTTCGCTCATATAGTGGTGGACGATTTACCTTGTTCGTTGTCACCCATCGGAATTATAAGCCATCACATTGACCTTATACCAAGAGTGAGTTTACCAAGCAAAGAAGCATACAGATTGACACCATAGGAGAATGAAGAGGTCAAGAAGTACGTCCATGATTTGATGGACAAAGGGTTGATCAAAGAAAGATCGAGTCCATGCACTCTACCAACAGTGTTAATTCCGAATAAGGATGGTGGATGGAGGATGTGTATGGAATCGATAGATATAAACAAAATCACCATCAGGTATAGATTTCCTTTACCCAGGATGGATGACTTGATGGATTGCTTGAGTGGGGAAATTTTTTTTTCAAAAATTGATTTGAAAAGAAGATATCATCAGATTAGAATGAGGGGAGGTGATGAATGGAAGACAACATTCAATATGAATGAAGGACCATATGAATGGCTTGTTATGTCATTTGGCTTGATGAATGTGCCAAGTACCTTTATGAGATTGATGAACGAAGTCTTGAAAAATTTCATTGGGGAGTTTGTAATTGTGTATCTTGATGATATATTGATCTTCAGTAAGGCCGAGGATGAACACTTGAGACATTTAAATCTAGTGATGAGGATATTGTAGCGAGAGAAGTTGCTAATAAAATCATAAATCTGAAGAAGTCATCTTTCATGTAGACATAACTCATTTATTTGGTTTTTGTGATCTCTTCGAATGAGTTGAAGATGGATCCAGAGAAGGTCAAAGAAATAAATGAATGGTCATCGCCAAGAAATATCTTTCAAGTCAGAATCTTCCATGGAATAGCCAGTTTTTACAGGAAATTCATCAGAAATTTTAGTGGGATTTATGCACCAATTATGGGCACAGTCAAGAAAATACATAAATCTTTTCATTGGAAAGAGGAAGCGAAGAAAATTTTCAAGTTGTTGAAAGAGAAGATAACTAAACACCTAGTTCTGGTTCTGCCATATTTCAGCAAAACATTTCAAGTGATATGTGACGCAAGTGGTTTTCCGATTGGAGAAGTTTTAAGTCAAGACAATAGACTAGTTGCATACTTCAGTGAGAAGTTGAGCGATGTTGAAAGAAATTACTCTGCGTATGATAAAGAGTTTTATGCAGTCATACAAGAAGTGAATAAATGGAGTCACTACTTGTTTCCAAAAGAGTTCGTTTTGTATAGAGACAATCATGCTTTATAGTTTATAACCAGACAAGAGAAACTGAACCAAAAACATGCAGAACTTTAATTTTGTTATAAAGAACATTTCTGGAGATGATAACAAGGTTGCTGATGAATTGAGTAGGAAAGGTTTGATTCTGTAGGCATTTTGTGTTAAGACCATAGGTTTTGATAGCCTTAAGGAAATGTACAGAGATGATTGAGATTTCAAGGACACTTATGAAGAATGCAAGAAGCATGTTCTAAGAGATAGAAGCCAATGGATTGAATACTTGATTCAGGATGGATTGTTGTTCAAAGGAAATCAGTTGTGTATCCCAAAGAGTTCTATAAGAGAAAACCTTCTAAAGGAAAAGCATAATGGGGGATTGGTTGGACATTTCGACCATGAAAAAACATTCGTGCAACTGAACAGTTTGTATTATTGGCTAGGAATGAGGAAGGATGTAAATAAATTTGTCAACAGATGGAGAATCTACCAGCACACAAAAGGGAAAAGACAGAATACAGGTCTGTATCAACCATTGCCAATACGAGAGAGGTCATGGGATGCGATAAGCATGGATTTTGTATTATGACTGCCAAGGACACAGAGAGGTTGTGATTCCATATTTTTGGTAGTTGATAGATTTTCCAAAATGACACATTTCATTCCATGTCATAAAACCAGTGATGCAACAAACATTGCAAATGTATTCTTCAAAGAAGTTGTTCGACTTCATGGTTTACCCAGGAGTATTGTTTCATATAGAGATACCAAATTTGTTGGTCATTTCTAGAGGAAATTATGGAAGAATCTAGGAACGAATCTATCTTTTAGATTAACATATCACCCTCAAATAGATGGACAAACTAAGGTAGTAAATCGAAGTTTGGGAGACATATTGAGGATTTTAGTAGTTGAACATCGCAGTTAGTGGGATGAGATTCTGCCACAAGTGGAATTTGCATATAATGACTCACCTAATAGGAGAACAGGACAAAGCCCCTTCTAGATAATGTATGGAATGTAGCCAATAGGAATATCTGAGTTGAGAGACTTAGATAAGAGTGAGTTTAGAAGTGCTGGAGCAGAATATTTTGCAACAGAGATGCAAGAGCTCCACAATAATATTAAAGAGTGGTTGTAGTATGCTATCCAGGAATACAGGTGCAGAGAATATCAACACAGGAGCGAGATTCAATTTGAAGTGGGAGATTTAGTTTTAGCACACCTCAAAAAAGAAAGGTTCCCAAGCGGAACATATAATAAACGGAAGATGAAAAATATAGGGTCATGTAAAATTTTACAGAAATTTGAGGCAAATGCTTATGAGATATAATTGTCGAATGACGTGGGCATATCACCCATATTTAGCGTAGCAGATCTGTATCCTTATAGAGAATATGAAGTAGGAGGAGGAGAGAATCAGAAGGAAATTCAGTGGGTCAAATAGATCCTATACCTGAAAGGCCACATATGGAAAAGATCATTGACCAGAGAATTAGCAAGAAGACCCAGAGGAAGACATATTTGGAATACTTGGTAAAGTGGAAGGGACACCTGATTGAAGATGTCAGTTGGGAAAGTGAAGAAGATATCTAGAAACATGGAGAGACGGTTAAGGAGCTCATGGACAGGATTCCATGATTTTTTCATCTAGAGGAGTATGATGCAGGACCATCGCCAACAAAGCAAGCGCAAGTGGAAGACAGTTGGATATACACCAGTGCACATTTTGAAGACGTTTTGAAATTCAAAAGAAAACGCATTAATGTAATAGATGGCCGAATGTAATTGTTCTTAAATTTTTTGGGGATTGTAATACATATTGTGAGTGTTTCTCTCATCTCTCGATTGGAGGCATTTATTGTAATAAATGTAAAGTAGTTGTATTCTTTTAATTTCGATAAGATAGCTTAGATTTGTAAGGGGGGAAACTCATGAAAATATCCCTCATATGTATCGTATTGTACTTTTTATCATTGTATCATTTTGACTGTAAGAGTAAGAGAGCATAGGAGAGAAGAGAAAAACATATATTACAGAAGTTGTTTGAGAAGATAGTCGTTGCTATAGAACCATGTACAAAAGCACTTAGATTAATATAAGAATGATTTGATCCAATTTCATGGTGTTTTATGGTTACTGTTTCCATATATTGAATGGTATGTTTACAATTTGCTTATATACTTTGTTATGCATTTGTTTCAATGTTGTGTATGCTCATGATTTCATGTTGAATGTATGAAGTCCATGAGAGAAGGGAGTATAAGTTTCAATTTGTACTCGTCCTGAGAATTCCTGCAAGGAGTGCAGTGAAGGTCCGTAAGGAGTGCGTTGACGGGATTTTGAGTTTTACCTCATAAAAGATTAGGAGAGATAGAGTTGTTCTTATACCAACAGAGTGCAACTAGAGCATAGTTTTGTGCAATGTGTGCACAAGACATATCGAATTCTTAGAGTTTTCGAACCAAGAGAAGGGTTGAAGAAATTTTTCTGTAAGGAGTGTGCAAAGTTGGAGGTGTTGGATAATCAGAGATTATCATGAATTATGCAAGGAGAGCGTGTAAGAATTCATTAAAATCCTTGAGTTTGCAGAAAGAATCAAGATCAGGAGGGATAGAGATTTGCAAACGTTCAGAGTGGAGACGAGGTCGAAGTCACCTCGCAGAAATCAAGTTCAGAGGGGTGGACGCCAAGTTGTTTGGTGAGGAACTATTGAGATCCTGAATGAATGGTGGAAATTATCAGGGAGAGGAACATCGATTTCCTGTGGATCGTTGGATCTAGTTAATCTATAGGGAGGATAAGGAGAAGGTCATTAAACACTTGCAAGCTCAAAAGAGATAGCAGTCGTCAGATCTAAATGGTGAGAGTTGTTGATTTGGTGCTTCGAAATATCATCATTTAGGAAGTTGGAAGATTATGGAGGAAGCTATTTTTGGGAAATCGTGAGTCATGAAATCCCAATACGTGGAGGAAGAATATGGAGTGTCGGATCATAAGAACAAGGACCGTTGATCTAACATAGAGTTGGTCATCGCAAGTTCACATTTCGGAGAAGGGGAGAGGGTCACTCCACAAATCCACCACATGCAAAATCCTGATGCACTCGAGGGTTGGGCCCTATTGCGCATTTGAGGGTCACATCAGTGAAGTGATAAGAGAGGGGTTAGAGACCTTTAGTCCATTTTGAGGGTTTGAGAATAGAAGGAGACAGGCTTCCTCACAACGAAAGTCTTGAAATCATGAAACACGATGTGCCTTTTGGGGCTAAGTCTGTGGTCACGCCAGTGGTCACGTGGAGTGGAGGTTCGTGCCTAGTGCTTGTTCACGCAGGAGTAACTCATAAAAGGACCTGTGGTTTATATGTGTTGAAGGTTCCAGCATGGAGCAAGGAGCCATTTCGGCTCAAATAAGTTGAATATCCAAAGACGAGGAGGTCAGTAAACTCTGCTGAGGTAGGGGTGTTGTGCCACTACCTTTTACTTCCTAATGGAACTTAGTTAAATATCATCTACCACTATTGACATGGAAGCCAAATAATAAATAAATGTGATGGTTGGTAAGGAAGTCTACCACATAATTATGGTGGCATGGGGTTGGGTACAATCATCATGGGGAATTGTAAATGTCCTCCATCCTTATGAAAATATATTCTTCCACCCTCATGAGAATTTGTTACTCTCTTCCATTCTCATGGGAAACATTTCAATTCTTGTCATTCACACTCTTACCATTATCATGCTTAAGTACCACTAAATTTTTTATTACTATAATCTTCATGTTTTGGACTAATATACAAAGATGGAAATGACCATTTATCATTTATAGGAACTTAATTTGTGGACCTGTGAAGAGAGATGTATGGATGTAGAGGAGCATAGACCTTGGGATATTTAGGGAAAATGTCTTTCCCTTATTAATTATTTCTCATTGGGTGCCTTAGGGCCAAGATATTGTTCTACTAGCTTATACATAGAAGGAAAAGAACAATATGCGTTATTTTTACCTAGAATAAAGATAAATATAAGGGAAGAATACTTCAGAGGGAATGTTCAATAGAGAATGAAAATATCTTCGTTATATATTGTAGAGTAGTGGAGGAGAGTGTTATGACTATTTTATGGGTAGTTGAGTTACATTAAGTGCTCAATTATGAGTAAATTAGTTGAGATTGAGAGAAAGTAGGTTGAGTTGGGTGAGTTGTGAGTTTTTAGATCATTTCATTTTTCTTGGTGGCATCATAGTGTAGGTTAGATTTGATATATGGATTGGATTCCTATGGTTAAGTGGAAATAAAATTTCCATTTTATTTGACCATCTTGGTTAAAAGATAAACATTACATTTGTTTTCTTCATTCTCTGTTTATAATTATGCAATTTAATTGTATTCCATGTTATGAATGAAATGGATATGGAATCCATTGTCTCTATGAGTTTATGCTTGCTTATTTTGATAAAAAAAATTAGTTTCGTAAATATATGGATTTGAATGGCATTGGGCATTTAGTATCTTAATTGTGTATTGATATTTTCAAAATTGGGTCATGTTCCCACCTCATGGTTTGGAAAATCCATGGGAGGGGATGTTATGATATGACATTAAATATTTATTAGTAATCCATATAATAACTCGTCATCCTCCTCGTCAAGCATGGAAGTTAAAATATATTGAAAGTATATAAATTGATAATAGAGTATATACCTATGTAAGGAGGGAAGTTTAACAAAAGAGGTTTTTCACCTGCCTACTCTAGTAACTTAAATGGAAAAGGCATAATAGGATTTTAAAACTAGTTATTTCATGAGCCATGTAGAAAATTCTAAATGAGGTTAAACCAAATTATATCACCTTAATATAATGAGGCACTCTATGTTGAATATGCCTCTCTTTTTATGTTGAATAAGAGGCATATTCAACATAGAGTGCCTCATTATATTAAGGTGATATAATTAGACCATTAGACCATGTGCCTTAGACCATTAGACCATATGACCATTAGACCATTAGACCATATGAGAGTGCCTCTCTCATATGCCTCTTATGTCTTCTCTCTCATATGCCTTTGGATCTACTAAATTCTCTCTAATAGTTTTATGGATTTATATTGTTCATTAGCATGCTTGATATATTTATCCTCACCCTCTTGGGAAAACAAAATATCAAAAGGAATACAATGAAAAAATCCCAAGAATATTTCAAATTGGGAATCACTACTTGTGGTACGAACATGTAAACAACCTAACATTAAAAGCAAGGATGATTTCAAGGATGGAAATTTATTTAAAAATGTAGAAACCTTGGCGAATCTTACTAATCCTTCACATGCCAACTACAAATGTTTGGCGATATTATTGTAAAAATATTCATATTTATAAATATTTTATATAGTTTTTATAAAATTTTGGCGATTCTTAAGGTAAAATAATTTTATCCATAGAATTTGGGCGAATTATTTTTAAAATAGTGAATCTCATCTTTGGAAAAAACGTGGAAAATTAGATCATTAGCGAAATTTAGCCCCTAAAATCATCCCTGTTAAATATAAGGTAAATTTCATTATATACATTCATATGTTTTCTATTGTATCCCTTAAAAATATTGTATTTACCACCTTTGTATTTCCATTTTCTTATGGTTGAAAAATAGTTCTCCATTTTCATACATATAATATATAAACTTCATAAGAAACAAAAACCTGATCAAAATCCAAAACAAACACAACAAAAAATTGAACCTCCTCCCAATTTTTTTATAGATCTAACAATGGAAGACTTGGTAATTCCAAAGCCAAGTATAGAAAAAGGAAAGGAAGTTGAAATGTAGAAATTCATCACACCTGGTATCATGGAGAATATAATATCTTAGGGTGATCATCATATACCAAATCCATTGGAGGAATTTGATGACCTTGAGCTCATTTCTTACAATAATAAAAGGTTGTTGGCATGTTTTACAAGAAGGGTATGCTTGTCATTGATGGAAAGTACAACAGTGTTGATCAACAACACAGTGATAATTGGGGAAGAGTAGCAACCGTGTTCGTTGGATCAACAATTCAGAATTCCCGATGGCTGTCAGATCTCAATGTAGAGAAGAAGAGCTCTCTAAAGAGGAGGACAGATCTCAGGCATTAGATCCAAGCACGGTATCCGAGCATCGTTGGATCAAGGAGAACCTGCACGTTCTTTAAAGTGCAAGGAGTAGTGGGCTCACAAAATTCTGAAAGAAGGAGGACCGTCCATCTTCAAGAGGGACACGTGGGGAAAGATAGTCATTTCGCTAACTGGAGAGTCAAAGGAACGGGTTTCCCTAACTTCTCAAAATCACGATATGTGAAATCACAAAATAATCCTAATCGTCGAATCGAGGACTGGTTTGAACCATTAATCAGGCACAACGAAGGCTCGTGGAGTTGCGAAGTCTCGATAAAATCTTGATCGTTGACCCAAGAGGGACGCATGGCAGAAGATAAGAGCATGTCAAACACTCCATTTCGGCGTTTTGCGACTCGCGACTTGGAGAGGCAAGGAATATGACCATTGAAATCGCAATATGTGAAATTGCGATTTAATCGCAACCGTAGATTCATTGAGATTGTGGACCGTTGATCTAAGCTTCATTTCAGAGCTTCGCCTATCGCAACTTGGAGTGACAAGAACCCACATCTAAGGAACCGCGAGATGCGAGATCGCGAAAATATTTGGACCATTGATTCATCGAGGTTGTGGACTGTCGATCAGGGTCGATGAAGACCATAAGTTCGCAGTGCCTTATAGCGCAGCCAGTGGTCACGTGGAGGATGGAACTAGTGCAGATAAGCTCCGCCTTGGAATTTCGGGGATCACGTCTGGGAGTGTCAAAACACAGGATCATACGAATGTCGAAATACTGAAAAAGTGAAATATCTCTATAACAGGTGGTCACCGCCTGTGGTCATGTAGAGGAGGAAGCTAGAGTAGCCAAGCTCCTTTTTGGAGCTCGCAACATGAAGAGTCAAGATGCCTCATCGCAGAATCTTCAAATTGCGAAAGTGTGAAACGCATAAATCACAGCTAATCCAACGATGTGGATGAAACTGAAGGATATCGGAGGGCTACTATTGCACATCACAGTGTAACTGCCAGAAACCACTGATGGTTTCTGCTAGAGGACTCGAAGACACTTAGGGGTGATTGACAAAAGAGATGAAGAGTCTCTGGGAATCTTCAAGAGGGATGAAGATTATCGTGGAGGTGATTAACAGCTAGATGAGCATTGAATCTTGTAACTGGAATAGAGAAGGTGAGCTCGACTGTCACAGAGAAGACGAAGAGTCTCAACTGCCAGAGTGACTGAGGAATCTCAGCATAACATACAGTGATGTTGAACGAGTGAAAAGAAAAGACAGCCAGAGAAGCTGAAGAGTCATGATAATGATCACACAGACCACTCAAGAGGTGGAGGATATCGGCATGGTGTGAGGATGCAGAGGGATTGCGTGCATTGCATGCGCAAGTAGCACAGAAGCTATAAGTACATGGTACAGAGAGTTGTTGGGGTTCGAGTTGTTGTTGTTGTGGTTGTTGAAGGTGATTCATGCGCCAAGAAGGAGGAGTGCAGCAGCTGAATTGAACAGAAGAGGAACTGTGCAGTGAATGGACATGGTGCACAGAGCATAAAAAGTAGAAGAACAGACAGTGCAAGGGGTGTGCAGAAGACACTGATGAAGACAGGGAAGAGTAGTGTAACAAGACAACGACAAGGCTGGTAAGCCATTGAATTACTTTATATCCCTATAATAAGTTTTAGTAACCAGGAATTAAAGTACCAGGGTGGTTGGGAGGTGATAGGGAGGATCATTGTCCTCAGAGGTTGAAGTGNGTTTCAGTAGCAAAGATTTATATTTTAGGGTGGAAGGGAGGTGCTAGGGAGGACTATTTTCCTCGTAGGTTCAAGTGGGTGCTTGAACACAGGGAGTTGTAGCTTCCATCTGGTTCCAGCCAGAGAAACCAGGGTGGCAGGGTGGTGCAAGGGAGAACTCTTGTTCTCTATTATACAGGTTGGTGCCTGTATGTTTGGAAGTTGGTGCTTCCATCCAGTTGGTGCTAGAAACACTCAGGGAGTTGGTGCTTCCTTCTAGTTGGTGCTAGAGAAACCAGGGAGTTGGTGCTTCCTTCTAGTTGGTGCTAGAGAAGCCAGGGAGTTGGTGCTTCCTTCTAGTGGGTGCTAGAGAAAATAGAGAGATGGTTCTCTCAGCAAGAAGTAGCTTTCAAAACAGAGGTTGTAGCCTCATTATGAGTTGGTTCTCATATGTACGATAATGTAAAGAATGTAACTATTACTTATC
>JASDQU011313771.1:0-16321 GCA_032191745.1 Picea mariana
ATTGAGCTTCCCTTAAACCAAGTTGACCCAATTTACCTGAAAATTCATCTAAGTGGTAAATATGCTTGAGAACCACTTCCCAAACCCTCCATGGGAGTGGCATGATTTGATTCTTTATTTTTTCATTGAAAAAGTGTTCCCAATATCTAGAGTATCTACACACCTCAATGAAAAACTATATATCAAACACATAAAATCGTAGTAAAAATGGTTTCCCTTGAAAATTCAATAGTCTCAAAAAACCAAAATCCTCCAAATTCTAAAAAATCCCATTCTCAACAAAAAACTAGGGTATCCTCTAGTGACAGTATCGATGTAGTATGACCAAAAGTAATTTTTTTGAAAGAAAAAATATAACCATTTTGGACTGTGTAGAAATTGTATTGGGCTTTATGTCTCCATAAATCCACATACAAGATGAAAGATGACTCCACATTCAAATAGACACTTTGTTCCCTTCGAAATTCTTCAAATATGTGGCACTAGGATACATCATACACCAAATAAAAAGTCATATATAATTTCACAATCTTTCTTAGAACACCTAGTTGGAATGATATCTCATTTGAAATAATTCATTCCCAGTCAATCGAGGCATGTTCGTTAACAAAAATGTGAAGAATATAAAAAAAAATTCAACACAGAGGTCATGTACTCTAATAGAAATATAAAGGAAAAAATATTTATGAATTCTTTGTAGGGGTATATTAAAGAGATTACCTCAACCTGAGTGGAATTGCTATCAACTCTAGGCTTGGTGAGATAGTTCTCGAGGAGCTCTTCTCCTCCTTGTTTTTATCTAATAAATTTATATGCTTCCTCATTATTAAACTGCATGGTGGGGTTTGGGAGTCACAACATTCTCCTAAACAATTATGGATTCAAGGAGATTGGTGGCCTCCCATGGATTTGGAGAATTCTTCTTTATGTTTCAAACATATCTACGCACCAAAGAACAAGTTCTTTGAATTCCTTCACCTTGGGAMTATAGTAAKCYAATGTTATTCTTGAACTCCAAACTTAGTTTTTTTCCTTCTCTATGGGAGAGAGATCCAAAGACAACTTATAACCTTGCGACCAATCTAACTGATGATCTTCTCATCCAAGAGTGTTAAGTGTGCCTCTGYAATACAAGTATTTTCTTCTACTTGACTTGTCTTTAATTTGATTTATATTTACGAATGGGTGGCACTCTTGTCAATATAACCTTTTTATAGAATCATGATTTTACTCTTTATTAAATTTACCACGTATTTCCTTGATTATTAACCACCATATATATTATTTCAAAGTTGCTAGATTGAAAGATAAGTTTTAAAATTTATAGAAATGATTTACGAAATATTCACCACTTTAATAATTTTATTAGGGTCACACAAGTGGAAATCGACATGGTGGAGGGGAAGTAAATGCTATCGTGAATGGAGATGTGATGTTGGAAAACAAAAAAGACAATTAAATATGGATGTGCAAAGTGGGAAATGGAAAGTTCAATATGATGAATACAAGATTTTAGGATGTGGGACTATGGAAATGGAGAGTTGAAAAGGTAAAAAGGGGGACTCTTGCATCCTCAATGTTAAAATGGACTAGGTATAAGAAAAAGATAATTTTTTGGGTTGCAAAAGTCGATGAATCATTTTGGAGAATCCAATATTGTGGGTTATGGGACATGGCCATGAGAGAAAAAGTTATATGGAGAGGAAGGTTGTCCCACATCTGAATTCAAGGGAATTGGCTAATTATAAAATGCAGGAAGTGAAATTTGCAGGACATAGAAATATAAAAGGTCAGTCTGAGTGATGCACATTTGCAAGTTCCGGGACAAGAGAATTTGTGGGACATGATGGATTGGTCTCCTTCAATAAGACTATTGGAATTATCCAAGAGGATTTCAATGACCACCCAACATTTCCAAATGGATCAAAACAATTTTCTGGAAACTTACTATTTTTAGCAGTTTTTTGGGTCCCAAGCTTCTGCGACCATTTTGAGGGCCTAAATGACATTTTTTCACAATCAGGAACCTCAAAGATAGTCAATGACTTTTATTGAGAACCCTAAATGAAGGTCCTCTTCAATACATTTCCAATGAGCTATCATTCACCCTAAATGGATATCGTATGCAAAATTTATGACCCCAAGAAGTTGTTGTATTAACTTACCCCAATGGGGCCCACATGAATTTTGGCGCTTCATCTCCTACAGCTAGGTTTTTGTATGTATAGAGCGTTGGAATTCATGTTTATTGTAAAACTTCATTCAGAGCCTCATTGTACACATCTTCTTTTGAATGAGCATAGATGTCACATCTCTTCTCAAAGAAACGATGCCACCATTCTAAAAATCTTGTTTTCAGTCTACATTTTATAGTTTTTAGCATATTTCTTATTTACTATAAGTCAATTTTTACTATATATATTTTATTGTTTACTATGTATCTGTGTTAATATTATAAATCTATGGTTTCATTTCTTTCTTCTCATAAATCCGGATCAGTGGTATCCGAGCAGTCTTCTCCTTGTCACTTTTTTAGTGCATGTCCTCGACGTGGTCAAGGTATAGAGAGTTGGGTCTCGAGCTTGTTTATCTTGAGGAAAACTTCTCTTGCATGACCAAGAAACCATCCATGGTGGGAGAAAAGAATATGAAAAGACATGAGATCCTTTCAAAATGTTGCTCAAGGAATATCTTGAGCGATAGAGGAATGAGATGATGGAAAACCTTGGAAAAATCCTTTGACGATTGTCGACAAGCGACGCATCCACCTCAAGCGGAGGCACGACCCCTTCAAGTTATAGATAAATTTTGATATTCCTATATTTTAAGGTCAAATATATGTGGATGTCATCGATAAATGGTTAAACCTTATAGAAGGGTATTTTTTGGTTCACAACTTTATTTATAGAGAAAAGATTACAATTCTGCTCCTCAAGGTTGTCCCCCATGTCAAAGATTGGTGGGAGACTTTATGTGAGAAAAAAGAAATAGAGGGATCCAAATTATTTTCATTTTCACCCACTCAGGGTTCCTTCATGCATGTTATTAAGGAACAATACTACCCTATTGGAAGATATGACAACTTGTATACACGAAGGATGCGACTACAGTAAGAAAGACACCAACCAATGCTAGAGTTCACCAATGTCTTCCATACCTTGTGTACCAAGCTGGGTATCAAATATTTTGAGCGAAATTTGGTGCTAAAATACCGCAGTGGTATGCATAGATACATCTAAAAAAAAATGGAGTTTTTGGACATCTCATCCTTGGGTGCGACCTATCGAGATGCCATCAAAATCAAGCAAAAGCTTAAACAAAAGACATGAAAATTTGGGTTTGGTAACCCCTTATAGCAGAAGCAGGGCAAGGGCATCCCCAACCCATAGACAAAAGGACAGAAAAAATATGGGAAACCTCGGGACAACCATTCCAAGCCACAAGCAAAGAAGGACAATGGGAAGACAAAGAAAGATACCAGGAAGTGGTGTGACTTCCATAAGAACCCTTGGCATAACACTATTGATTTCTGCTAAAAGTACTGATTGGTGGCTGAGGTAAAATCCTATGAATCATATGTGGGTTCTGACTCAGGGTCAGAACTAGAAAAGGGGAAAAGGATCATTGATACAAAACATAGTGCCACCATTGCTACCACCAAGATATATCCCGGTGAACTTGATGAACCAAAGGAAGGAGAGAGCCTCTTTCATTCACATATGCATGTGAAAGGAACTCTAATGCACTTAATTATATATATCGATAGCTATATGAAACTCATATTAGTAGAGGTAGTCAAGTAGATAGTCGTACTAACAATGCCACACCCACAACCCTACACCATATGATCGGTCTGTCAAGGAAGAGATCTCTGCATCAACCAATAATGTCTCTTGTCGTACAATATCAAGCCATTCAAAGATTAGGTATTGTGTTATTTTTCTCCCATTGAATGTTTTGATGTTCTTTTGGGCCAACCTTATTTATGGAAACATCATGTTTTATATGACTCTAGGCATCGCAATGTTATTATTACTTTGAACAGGAAATTGTAGAGGATACCTGAGATAGTCCCACCTAGTGTTATTTCCTTGATCTCAAGCAATGCAGGAAGGCCATTTCCCACACCAGGAAGTTTGTCTTCTTTGTGAGTCTCTCTCAGAGTGAGCAGAAAGTTGCAGCCACATCCATGGCCTCTATGGTCGAGATCTCCACGCAGTAGAAGGAAGTGGATAAGTTCATGGAATAATACAAAGACACCTTCTCATCTCCTACTCAGGTAGCTCTGCACTTTTAGGTCAAACATACCATCGATATGACCCCCAGTGCATCGCTACCCAATGGGCCAGTCTATCATCACTCTCTGCTAGAAAATGAGGAGATCACACTTCAGATCCAAGAGATACTCCACAAGGGGCACATTTGACCCATATCATCACCTTGTTGAAGCCCAATCATGATGGTGTAGAAGAAAGATGGGACCTGGAGACTCTGCATTAATTATCGATCCCTAAATAAAATCATAGTAAGGAATTGGTACCCGATTTCCCGAATCGATGATCTCCTTGATCGAATCAAGGGGGAAAAATAGTTCAGTAATATTGATCCAGAATGTGGCTACCATCAATTCCCAATAGAACAAACAAATGTATGGAAAAATGCCTTCAAGTCAAATAAGGTCTTTTTGAATGGTTGGTGATGCCATTTGGTTTGACAAATGCCCCAACAACTTTCATGACGATGATGAATGATATATTATGGCCTTTGACTAATTATTTTTTGGTGGTGTATCTGGATTACATCCTCATATACAAGAAGACTTGGGAAGAACACTTGTAACATATTCAGTGGGTTCTTCACACTCTTTGACAACACAAGCTATATGCCAACTTGGAAAAATTTTCTTTCGTCGTGGAAAGGTTCCAATACCTAGTCTACAATTGTTGATGTGCATGGTTATCATGCTGATATAACCAAGATTCAAGTCAGCCATGATTGGAAATCCCTAACCATAGTCACTGAGCTATGGAGCTTCTTAGGCCTTGCCAATTTCTATCGTAGGTTTGTGTTGGGATTCTCCCATTTTGCATGGGCCCTCCACCAAATAAATAGGGGTGCTGGTAAGGAAATATTTGAGTGGGGCCTCTCCCAACAGAAAGCATTCAATGATATGAAAAATCTCTTGCGATAATCCCTAGTGCTTCCATTAGTTAACTTGCAAAAACCCTTTGAGATCGAGACAGATTCTTCAAACTATGTTGTGGGTGCATTCCTCACTTAGCATGGCCACCCCATGGCCTATCATAGTGAGACACTATCAAATGTTGTTAGTAAGTACCCTACTTATGAAAAAGAAATGTAATCCATTGTGAAATCCTAACTCTAGTGGAAGAATTATATTATTGGGAAGGAGACAGTCGACCACATTGATCATAAGCCTCTACAGTTCATGTATACACAAGTTAAATTTAAAAATGATTTCAATCAAAAGTGGTCCATATATTTTCAATAGTTCCACCTTAACATAAAGTATAAAACAAGAAGTACCGACCAAGTCATTGATTGCCTCAGTCGACCTCTAGTCGTGACACTCACCACAATGATAGACTCTTGTGGCCACAAGACCTCTGGATGGCCCCACCTCTATGTGACAAATCTTGACTTCGCTAACACCGACCAGATGTTAGGCACAAACATAGATGTCACTAATTTCTATCTTCAATATGGGTTGTTGTTCCATCTGGTCCATGTTTTTATTTCATCAGGTGAGCAAGCGAAGCTGATTTGGGAAGCCCACTACAGTGGGGTGGTATGAGACTTCAACATGGAAAAGAGAGTGGCAGTGCTGCAGTGGTATTTCTATTGGCCAAAACTTTGACAGGATGTCAACAAGTATATATGGTCATGCACTTCCTGCGCTATTTCTAAACCGGACACTAAGAAGAAAGGAATGTAAATTCTTCTTCATACTCCTAATAGAACCTCATAATCCATCTCAATGGACTAAATGTTGGGCCTTCCATCCACCAAGAGAGGAAATCACTGTGTTTTTGTTGTCATTGATTACTTTTCCAAGATGGCGATGCTGACCACCTGCAATAAGAGCATCAGAGAGGAGTCCACTACCAATCTCTTCTTTGAATGATTGTGGGTACACTTTGGGATCCCAAAAACCATTATCTCAAATAAGGACAGTTGGTTCCTCAGCACATTTTTGGCGAGCCCGTGGTCGCTGGTGGACATCAAGCTCACCAAGTCCATTGCCTTTCACTACGAGAAGGATGACCAAAACAAGGTTATTAATCGTATGATCATGCACATCCTGCGCATGTACAATTCCAAGCATCCCTGCACCTAGGATGAGAGTCTTCCTTATGTTCATCACAACTACAACATATCCATACATAGCTTAACCGACCACAACCCCTTTCAGGTGGGGTTGGTATTTCAACCATTGGGTCCCATGGATGTTGCACTACCCCTTGGGGTCACCCATGCAGACTCATTGCATGCTTCAACTATAACAGAGAAAGCCAATCGGTTCATTTAGTGGATCCAACACATTCACCAACAAGTTTCATATATTTTACAGAATTTCAATGCCAAGTACAAGCAGTTCCATGACCAACATTAGGTGCCACACCAATTTCAGGTGGGACAAAAAGTTTGGTTGCACTTGTAGAAATAACTCCTTATAGGGCCTCATCGAAAGATTTGTCCACTCCATTATGTACCTTACACCATCACCAAGGATGAAAGTGACAATGCTTTTGAGCATAACCTTACCCCCTTCCTTGGATTGCACCTAGTGTTCAATGTGGACCTCCTTTGGCCTTATTTTCCACCATTATTTGACACCTAGGAGATAGAAGAACAATTGACACCAAAAAATCTCAACAATGACTACATGGAATAGGAATCCATTGATCATATCATGGACACACAGGTCAAGGTAACTCGCCAACAAAGGATCCAACTTTATCTGGTTGTCAAAGGAGGACAGTTCTTGCACCAAGGCAAGCGGCTCACTCGGGGCCTAATTTAGAATAAATTTCCTCATCTGATGGCGGAAATCAACACAATGGAGACCAATGCTTCATACATGGGAGGATTGATCCTGGAGGATCTCGGTGGACACCCACCTTTTCCAACTAGCTCAGAATAATTTTCTAGCAACTTACTATTTTTAGCAGTTTTTCGAGTCCCAAGCTTCTGGGGCTATTTTGAGGACCTAAATGACATTTTTTCACAATCACACACCTCAATGACAATTATTGGTCATCATAAAGCCCCCTAAATGAATCTCCTCATCGATACCTTTCCAACGAGTTATTTTTCACCCTAAATATAGATCGTATGCAAAAGTTACTACCCCAGGAAGTTGATGTACTAACTTACCCCAACGGGCCCACATAACTTTTGACGCATAATATCCTAGGGTTAGGTTTTTGAATTTATAGTGTTTTGTAATTCATGCTTATTTTAAAAATGACTTTGTACTCATCTTCTTGAGAATGAGCATATCCGTCACATCTCTTCTCAGAGATAAGTTGTGACCATTCTAGCAAGCTTGTTTTCAATCTACATTTTATAGTTTTAAGCATATTTCTTGTTGAATAGAAGTCAAGTTTTAGTGTATATATGTTATTGTTCATCGTGTCTCTATTTTAATATTATAAATTCATGGTTTCAATTCGTTCCGCTCATAAATCTTCATCATGTAACACATAAAAATGACTAAGTGTTTGATTCATGAAAAGTGACTAAGTATACACTTGTGGGTTTCCAGGTTTGCGGACCTATGAAATTTATGGTAAGATGAATGGTAACTCGCATTTCAAAGAGAAAAATGACCAAATAAATAATAGAAAAGAAACATAGAAAGAAAAAAAAATATAATACTAAGGGTGGATATGTAGATCAACACATACAAAACTAGAATCCACACAATTTTTAGTTCTCAACCCACCTAGGAAATTTTGAATTTAACAAACATGCATGTTTTACAAGAATGCATGCACATTCTTGGAAGGTGCACACATAGAAATTTATTAAAGTTTTATTCATAAAAATAATAAATGAATGTGAATTAATCCCTCACAAAAATCATCACTACCATGTGAATTCTTATTACCTTATTATTGTGTTTACAAATATTTCCTTTCACTCATAGTACTAATATTAGTTGAGCTACATAAGTCTCTCTTTTTTATATCTAACTCTAGTTATATTATAGAAGTATAATTAAATAAATCTTGTTCATGTCGTTCAAGATATATTGTAGTGGAAGAAAAAAATCACATCGAAGAATAATAATGAGAACGAGATTACTAGAGGTTTTATTTAAATTCATCAAGTTTGATCTCATCTCCTTTTTTTCTATCATAACATCTATAATTTCTCAATAAATCTTAAGAGAAACTACAACGCTATTGATCAAGAGAGAGAATTCAATAAACCATAACCCTAACTAGAGAGGTAACTCCTCTTCCACACAATATCACTCACAATATTTTTGAATTACATTCATAGGGACATAATTATAATTAGATCTTGATAATAGTAAAAACATTTTTTCTTCTTGCATAACCTACCCCAAACTAATCTTAAATCCAATCACAGGCTCCCAATAAGGAAAATTGTCATAGAGATTAACATATTTTGAAATGGGGGCTCATATTATTTTTTCCCCTTTTCCCGATGCCCATGGTATCATAGAAGATATTCCCTATGCTCATTGCCTATGATAGTTTTGTGCATGGATATTAGTTCTAACAAGATTTGTTTATGGCCTAAGGATATTTTTTTTCTCGTCCAACCATGGTAGGGGTCTTGAGATCCACTATTATTATGTAAAACATAGTAATAGTGCCCATATTCATAGTTTACAGCCTTTCTCATGGCCATTGAGCATGAGAAAGCTTCATTTATGAATTGAGGGGCTCACATTGCTCCCTCAACTATGGTACAATCCCTCACTGTCATGTGTTTTAAAAAAAATCCTTATGTCATCCATATCCCAACCATAGGCCAAGGATCCCATAAAAAGGATTGGTGTGGTTCTTTGAGTCTTAATTCATGGCCGTTGATCTCATTATTTTTCTCTACTAGGACCAATTTCATTATTTTTCTCTACTGGTCATGGTATAGGACCCAAGACAATTTTTTTTTGTGAAAACCATACAAATTGAATTAAAGATCTCCTATAAAGGTTTTTTTTGTATGTTAAAGGAATATTGCATGAAGCTTCATCCTAGGTAAATTTAAATAGGGCCATATCAACTTATGTTCCTTTCCTAACCATGTTTGAGGCCATTAGTTCACTACATGATGAACAAAACGTTCTAATCACATTGAGGTCTAGCCCAAAGGCCTCAAGACCAAACCTTTGAATGGTGCCCATAACTTACATAGAGGTCAAATATTTCTCTGAGAAGATCTATGTTCTAGTTAGAAGCCTTATTTATAACCATCATTCTTGAGAATATTTATTTAGGGCCACACACCCTTCTTTTCCTGGACCAACCATGATAGGGGTCTTTAAACACACTATTATTGTACAAAACATACTAATCTTTCCCATATTCTCGGTGGGAGCACTTGTTCATGGACATTGAGCATGGGAAATCTTTTCTTAGGCCGAGAGGCATTTCCTTTCACACCCATATCGCACTTGGAGATGAGATATATTAGAAAATGTTGGAACAACCTATATATTATCTACCTACTCTTACAAAATTTAAAAATAACACGGATGAAAATTCAAATTGTATAATAAAAACTATGTTGTTGAAAAATATAACTCATATTGGTTGTTTGTTGTATGATTGTTCTCATGACATGTTGACAGGGTCACATGAGAAGATGAACTGTGAGTATAGGTTGGTGTCTAGATAAGAGAGTATATTTTTTTGTTAAGAGTGTGATTATGAGTGATGGCCTAGGATGATGAGAGAGTAAATTTTTTGTTAAGAATGTGATTATGAGTGTTATAGCCCTAAAATTCCCTACTCATGCATACATGGCATTGGCCTTATTTCTTGCATAATTTTTTAAATCATTGTTGAGGAGCTCTATTTAAAAAACCAATTTTTAAAGCATGTACGTGCCTTGCTACACTACTACCTACATACATATGCTTGATGCATGCTATACATCCCATGTACATATGCTTGTTGCACACGAAACAACCCGCGTATACCTCCAAAAGTTTCCAAAATTAAAAAGTTGTAAGGAATTCGATGGAATTTACGGGCTATTGGAGGTTTCCCAACCAAATCACCTGTTATAGCTCGTCCCCCAACTGAATAACCATCCTTTTGTCATATTAAATGAGGTATTGGGGTATCATTCCATAACCAAGTATTAGAACAATGAAACTATGCCCATTTTCACTTCCCTTCCTTTCCCAAGCATTTGCAATCTTTTGTGAGTTACTGTCTCAACATTCCCTCTTCAGCCCCTTTTCTTCCATTTATTCCATTCCCTTTAATTGAGGTGATTAGTAAATTATGAATCAGAGGTTTATTTTGGATTTGTGGATGATTCTAGCCAACACACTCAGAGGATTGTTTCTGTAGCTTGGGTGATTTTCACACCTGGAGGCCAATTTCTATATTTCATAGGTATTTGTCTAGGTGACGTTACAAATAATGTTGTCGAGTACAACGCAGTGATAGAATTTCTTTGTGAAAATTTGTCACATGGCATTTATTTCCTCTGGGTTTTCCTAGATGCTCAGTTGGTTGTGTCCCAGTTAAGTGGGGTTTACCATGTTTATGATCCCACTCTACATCGACAATTCCTTAGGGTATGTCTCTTAGAACGATCTTTTTATTGCATTACGTATATCCATTTTCCTTGGATATTTAATCATCTAACATATTATATAGCTAATCAAGTTTTAAATTGGCATGTTTCTCACATATAAAACGAAAATCACACACATACACATGTAAATACATTTGTAAAAAAATGTTATCCATAAAGAAAGAAAGAAAGATATATGTGTGTGTGTGTGTGTCCAAAAAATAGTGTTATGAGTACATAAGTGGGCATGAAAGCCTCAAAAGTCATTAGTCTACATCATTGGACTTACACCCTCAAAATTTATATTTAGTACAAAAAGTTCCCTTGGCACATCAATGGTCTAGCACTATCTAAGGACGAGGCCTATTGGCCCTCTAATGAAAACCAATGTTCTCAAGATGCTAGAACAATTCAACCCAAGTCTAAGGAACCCCTACTACATGTGGCTTCATAGCCAGGGGGAGATCCTCAATCTTGGCCATAGGAACGACATGAGTGAGCACAATGAGGTTTCTCTCCACTCATCACAAAACTTTGTCTTCTTCTCCGGCTATAGGTTCTCCTGCAACTGCTAGTCCCCCTGTTGCTGCTCATCCTACCTCAAGTCGAGGATGACGCTGATTCCTAGCGAAGTCTTTTGGTTGATCAAGCCCCACATTTGTACATAATACTTTCATAAGTCAATACTCTATACACACATAACAATGATATATATGAAAATTGAAAATTTAATAAACTTTAAAATATATATGTTACCTATATCACCATGCTCCTTGTCCAGAGGCATAGGCATGTCTGGTTCTCTGATGAAGTTGATCCCTACATAGGGGTAATCATTGATCACTAGGATCTGACATTCCCACGAGTCAAAAAAATTCATCGAAGGCCTCTATAGTCCTCCCTCCACCTTGTCTAGGAAGCAAAGTTTCCCACCTTCTTACTACTGGGAAGGAGGCTACATGCCCCCATACTGTCTCTCTGGGAATAATACCGGTAGCATATGATAGTACCAAACCCAAATTTCTTGTTGGTACATCACGGACACTCTATAAGTTGTCTCTTCATGCATATAAGCATGGTGGTACTCCAATAAAAAATGTTTTCCTCCAAGCACTAAATGGAACAATGCATATGTGTGTGTGAGGCCTGATGAAGAGTTGCGGATCTAGTAATACGCCCGATCAAAAGTAATATCATGCACTTGAGAACCTACTTTCTCAGTTCCATCCAAAGGATAGGTTGGTGATCTTGTCAATCAGCACTTTAGAACCTACTTTCTCAGTTCCATCCTCACAGTACATGTTGATGTAGTCCTCGATGTTAAAAGGCTCTGGAGGAAAAGTCCTCAAGCTGACTGGTTCCCCTCTTCTTGAGAGGATAGTCAGAAAGTATATATCCTTCATGGTCGGGATCAATTATTGACCCTCCATCATGAATTCCTTAGCATCAGGATGTCAAACTCCACAAGAGCATTGAGAAACCTAGGTTGTTCCCTCATAAATGGACACTGGAAGAAGTTTCATAATCCGCATTGTTTCATTGAAGCGATGGCCATAGGGTCCTTCTTGACCAAGACATCGAGCTCCTCATGCTCTCTCTCTCTAGTGAACATACATCATGTCACATGAAAAAATTAGAGAGGGATTAGTTCTTGGTTTTTATTTTTTCAATATAAAAGAGGGTGTACGCGGGCTACTTTTTACACAGTCCCATATGTACATAGTTGTTTGGTATTCTTCTGAAGTACATACGTGGGATGACCTTCGACAACCCGCGTACACATAGAGCCACCCTTTTTAAAAGAGTGGTCCCCATCCAAACTAATAACTAAACTACAAAATAGGAATTGAAATGGAAGGATCATTTTTTTGTAATTACTTGGTCCAAACAGAAGGTCATTTCATCCACTTAAGCTCCGGAAATCCACTCTTTTATCAAAGAGGTTTTTTTACCTTTTGGTTGATTTTCAATTTGGAATGGTACAAATGGGTTGTCCACCTCTATTTATAGAATATTTTTCCCCTTTTTTCCCCTTTTTCATCCCCTTTGTTATTTTTATGGCTTGGTGGTTACTCAAATTCACTTATGAGTTTTGTATTGGTCGTTTTGGTACTCTTCTCCTTTTGGTTTGATGATTTTTTAGGATTGGTCACTTTTTTTGATATCCTTTGGTAAAAGTCATTTTTTCCAACTTTTTTTTATATAAGTTAGGATTTCATTCCCACTTCTTACATGTCGTTGCAATTTTTCACTTTTCCATAGGATCAAACCCACCGAAGTGAAGCACAGAACCTTCATTGTTTCTTTAGAAGTGTCGTAATTAGGTGGTAGAGCCTACCTTTACATGGATTCCCTAGGTAGATGTTTTGCTACATTTTTGGCATCCATGCTGTTAGTTACGACTATAGGCTTGGGAATCCTTGTTAGTTCTTTCATGATTACATAATGAAGTCTCATTCTTTTGTTCATCATCATTCTATGCCTTACCCTCGGGCTCCCTAATGATTATGCTTTGTTTTCTTTCAATATTGCTTTGAAATTCTAAATCAACATCCAACGAGACTATATTTATTCTTTTCGATCTCGTCTAGATTACTTGAGAAAATTATCCCCCTCGAGTCTTCTTTCATCCCTTTTCAGACTCTCTAAAAATAAAAATATTGTCGAGCAATCTTGTTTCCCTTCACGCTCGCCAAACTCAAATTTGAAGGCACATCTGTTTGGAAGTATTTTACCCATTTTTCGATCTGGATGGATAATTTTATGAATAAAGGTATTCTTTAAGAACTTCTTTTCGCTAGAAGAGTATTCTCAGGTGTAAGGTGAACCCTTTTTCGGGACTGATGGACTAAATCTTCGAAAAAGGAACATTCTACTTGGTTTTGGTTTATCACCTATTTTGGGAATTGGATATTACTTATGAAAAATGAACCCCCGCCCGAGGTCAGTAGCTAAGCTATTTTCAGACTCGCTAAATTGAGAATATCATCAAGTGACCTTCTTCCTTCGCATGCATTAAATTGTTCGAGAAGAACATATACTAGCATGATTTGAACCCTTTTTTCAGCCAGTATATTATAGCGGAAAAAGGTACACCTCAAGAGATTCATCTCACCAGGAGAGTTCTCCTTGGTTACTTTTATACTTTTTTGGGCTAAGGAGACTAAACTCAGAAAAAAGTTGTGTGTGCATAGTTAAGATATTTTTAGACTCCTTAAAATTGAAAAGATTGGCGAGTGATCTTATATCTATCACACTTGTTAAAATGGTTTTGAAAAGTCATTTTTTCGGTGCAATTTTAACCCTTTTTCGAACCGACTAGACTAACTCTGAAAAAGGTACTCCCTGGAGTATTCTTTTGCATTTTTTCATACTCTCTAGATGTGAAAAAACTACTAATATTAGCTTCTCCGGGCTCATAAAAAATTACATGAAAGGGGTCTCATTGTGTTATGTTTAATCGCATTGCGGGTCTCATATTTGCGTCTTTGTCCTAATGTTGGCTCCATGTTTCTCTAAACTGAACCTTTGGAGCATTCCTTATATGCAAGCCTTGCAAAACTTCTTGCCCCTGTGACCTAACACCTTGGCCCATGGAGGAATTTTCCCCGAGTGTCCTTATCCTGCACATGTATCGTTTCCATGAGAATTAGTATGTTCCACGAGCTTGGAACCAATTTTCTTGCGACGAAAATCCATCCTCATTTGTAATGTAGCATTCTTTAATATTTTTCAAGCTCTTTAAAAATTGAAAAAGACAAAAAAATCAAATATTCCAAAAGGAGGGGACGGGAAATATACATTTTTTTCCCGCGGAAAAGATAGTCACCCTTTTACAAAGCATATCCTTATGTTTGTTCATCAAACATAGGTATCTAGTATGACCTTAGGAAGTTGTTCTCGCTACATAGAGTTCTGTCCTCCTCCGTTTGGTTACTCTTACAAGCATATGGAGAGTTTGTGTTGCCTCCTGCATCACAAACTTATGTCAATGTCATGATGCCTAAGTGTGATAATATTTTGTGCTTTTGTCCAATGGAATTTTTACCCAACCCGAGTCGGCATTTTTGTATTTTGTTTCTTGACTTTCATGAGTCGACCATCTCGAGATTCTAGTCAAGTTCAGATTTGAAATCGACGAAATTCTCTCCATGATCATCGAGATCCTCTAGTATTTTCCCGACGAATTGTCAAAAACCTCAGAGTAGCAAGTATTACACCCCCATTCTACTCCTACCTCAGTTTTGGAGATCTTGAAATTGTTATTCGATCTATGAAGACTTCATCTCCAGCCACAGGTTTCGCTAGCTTCTTGAAGATGCATATTGTACTTGTATATCTTTGACTGATTTTGAGATGTAGATCCATTTTGTATTGCTCGTGGCTACACTTTATATAGCTATATGACATGGATCTGCAGTGTATTTGATTGGAAACCTTGATTTAGTTCATCCTGAGCATGGGTATTCCCTTCTCGGAGAGACAATTTTTGTTTTGTAGATGGCACCTCCCAAACTCTGGTCTTGGGCTCAATTGATTTTGTGCATTGGTGAAGATGTTGTAATGTATTTCTTCCATCATTTTCTATTATGACCTCATACATTGGGTGGCATATATTATAGCCCTAAAATTCCCTAATAATGCATACATTACATTGGCCTTCTTGCTTGCATAATTTTCCAAATCACTGTTGAGGAGTTCTATTTAAAAAACCAATTTCTAGAGCATGTACGCGCCTTGCTGCACTACTGACCTTGTACATACGCTTGATTCATGCTAGACATCACATATACATACACTTGTTGCACACTAAATATCCCACATATACATCCAAAATTTGGCAAAATTAAATCGTTGTAAGGAATTCGGTGGAATTTACAGGCTATTGGAGGTTTCCCAACCAATTCACCTGTTATAGCCTATCCCCCAACTGAATAAAAATCCTTTTGTTATATAAAAGGAGGTCTTGGGGTATCATCCCACAGCAAAGCATTAGAGTGGTGAAACTCTTCCCATTTTCACTTCCCTTCCTTGCCCAATCATTTGCAACCTTTTGTGAGTTACTGCCTCAACATTCCCTGTTCATCCCCTTTTCTTCCCTTCAATCCATTCCTTTTCCTTTAGGTGATTAGTAGATTGTGAGAAGAGGCTTATTGAAGGTGCACTTGGAGAATTGTAAAGAGGATCCCAGACCATATTCGTAGAACGATGGCTGTGAAGGATTGTAAGTTTCAGTCTTTGTTTAATGAATAAAAAAATCTCTTTTCCCTGTCCAAAATGAGGATGTTTTATGTCTTTTCTTTGATTTATACATAACATTTGATATATAACCCTAATTTATGAATAGAAACAACATGCGTGTAGAATTTTTTTCCTAGTCTTGGATGCAAGTCAACCTTGGGAGGAGACTTGCAGCTTTTAGAGCTACAGAGCTTGAGGAGATCATCACCAGATGTTGGATAAAAGGTAAAGTTATTGATTGTCTCTTCCACTTCTTTCTATTCATTTATTT
>JASDQU011313772.1:28027-44714 GCA_032191745.1 Picea mariana
CGCTCTTGCGCACTGAGCAAACTTATTCTTTGAGGACACTTGCTCACAAGTGATTCATATTTTATGTTATTAAAAAATTGATTTTGATTATGAGGTGTTATAGGTTGATGACATGTTGTTTTACTGCATTGACATAGACATGTGCTATTGACTCGGTTTTACTAAGTGTGCAGGATCTTGGACCTCGAGGATGAAGAGGCATCGATGGAACTCCTTGGACTCTGGATCGATTCGGGGAGTGTACCATTGGGGTTTGATTGTTTTATATGTGATATTAGTGCATCTGAGTAGATGATATGATATGGATATATTATGACATGATTCATTGATGATGCAATATGATGATAGCTTGTCGACCAGACTCACATGTGGAGTAAAGGGGTCACGCACGACTACCAGAGAGGTTGAGGGAGAGGTGTGGATAGCAACCCTACCACAGCCTACTAGCACTCCCGTTGTGTCTCGAACTGTAGGTTAACGGTTACCTAGCTCGAGAGGACCCACGATGTCGTGAGGGAAGACTGCAATAGTCGCTCATGATGATTCTAAGGGGTGTGCAATAAGGCAGAGGCATTATTCCTTAGAGGCCCTTAGTCTTCCACAAGTTCACCTAGAAGAGTATTGACTCTAGGGGTTTTTAATGTCTACCAAGTCAGTCAAGAGGCGAGTGGCACCCTTGGAGCACGTGGTGTGTCATGAAGGGCATGTCGCACAAGGGAAACAAATGAGGCAAGTGAAACCCTTGGAGAACCTAGTGCATCCTGAAGGGCACGTTGCATTATTAATGATAAATAAATGAACCCATATGGCCTTAGGACTAATAACGAAAAAGGTAACTTCCACACCTACCATTTTGAGTTGTAAATAAAAAGGGGAAATAGAAAATATAAAATAATTAGGAAACTAGGAAAAAGAGGGAAACATAAAAAGAAAAGGGAAACACAAGGGAAGAAGCAGAAAGTCAAACTTAGTAAGGTATATACCATTTAAGAACTTTCTAATTTTAAACTAAACTAGCAAATTAATAGTGGGGAAAGTCATTAAAAACTGTAAGAGAATTTGGGGACACCTAGGAGCGAATCTAGGAGTGACTCTAGGAGGGTGAGGGAAATAAGGGTAATTAATTAATTAAAGAAATTAATTTATGGAGGAATGAAGGGGATGCGTGACACTTGTACGAGGAAGAATTTTTAGGAATTAATTTTTAAACATTAATTTAAATGGAATTTTGAGAAGGTAGAGGGGTTTGAAACTCTATATAATGGAGGGAGGAGAAGGATGGAGGGGTCTTCTGTTTTACGTAATGTTACATTGAAGAAATATCTACTTGAATGAATTAGCTTGTGGGAGTTGGGATACCCAGCTCGGTGAGGATTGGTAGTTCGGCCTTGCAAGGTGATGTGGGAGCTAGTTGATTCTTTTGTTAGCGTGTGTGGCCCCTTTGCGACTCGGGGGGGCTAAGGAGGAAGAAGAGTACCCCTAGCATTGGCTAGGAGGTACCGGTGAAGTCTCGTCGGTCGACAAGTGGGAGTTACATGGAGCACGTAGGACTTCAACTCAGAGCGAGCAATCAGGAAATGGTACGCTTCCTTCATTTTGTATGGTAAATTGTTGTAAGATTTATGCTTGGGATCTACTCAACGGGAGTGCTAGTAGGCTGTGGTAGGGTTGCTATCCACACTACTAGCCTACTAGCACTCCCGTTGTGGTAGGGAGTGAATTGTGCTCGAACTGATTCATTTTGTATTGATTGTCTAGATTGTTGACTGAAATTTTTATAGCCTAGCTCAATGATTGATAGATTCCCATGGCCTTTGTTTTCCTTCATGTCTTGACCACCCTGTGGTGTATTGATTGTGACCATTGTGGTTGTTTACCCTTCATCCCTATCTCATCAGTCCTCGCCTGAGCATTCGGCCAGAAGCCTAATCTACGGTCATCACTTCGGCGTTAATAGACCTATGGATCTCAACGCCCTGCTTTTCTATGTGAGGATGATGAGCAAAGGATGAACCTATCAGTCGTCTACCTTCATTGTTATCCTTGTTTGATTGGATCCTTTCAGTTCTCTTACTGTTGTCTTCATTTTTGTATTGGTATTATCGCAATGGAAAAACAAATTGATTCATGTTTGCATTTTGTATTGGTATTCTGGCAATGGAAAAACGAATTGACTCATGTTTGCATTTGGTATTGGTATTCTGGCAATGGAAAAATGAATTGACTCATGTCTGCATTTTGTATTGGTATTCTGGCAATGGAAAAACGAATTGATTCATGTATGCATTTTGTATTGTAATTCTGGCAATGGAAGAACGGATTGATTCATGTCTGCATTTTGTATTGGTATTCGGGCAATGGAAAAACGAATTGATTCATGTGTGCATTTTGTATTGGTATCCTGGAAATGGAAAAACGTTTTTGCTTTTAAAAGTTTCCAGAGATTGTCGTTTAAAATGCCCACATTTTTACATTCAATGAGACATAGATTACCATTTAAAATTGCCCACGTTTTTGCTTTCAAATGAGACTGAGTTTGCTATTTTAAATGCCCACATTTTTTCCTTCAAATGAGACTGAGATTGTTGTTTTAATTGCCCACGTTTTTGCTTTCAAATGAGACTGAGTTTGTTGTTTTAAATGCCCACGTTTTTGCCTTCAAATGAGACTGAGACTGTTGTTTTAATTTCCCACATTTTTTCTTTCAAATGAGATTGAGTTTGTTGTTTTAAATGTCCACGTTTTTGCTTTCAAATGAGACTAAGATTGTCATTTTAAATGCCCGCGTTTTTTTCTTTCAAATGATGGACTAAGTTGTTGTTAAATGCCCACGAATTTCCATTAAATGGTAGCTTGTGCTTGCTGAGGTATGGCACAACGATTCACCATTAAATCTGACTGTGTTTTGCTGCTGGTGTGACCACATTTTTTCCCCTTTAAATGGTTGACTGGGATTGATGGATTGGACACCATTTTGCCTTAAATGCTGCCTGCGTTTTACTGTTAATTGCCATGTTAATTGCAATATTAAATGCTATATTATTGCCATATTAATTACCAGCATAATTTTCTACAGTGAGTTAATGGATAGCAGATTCCTTCTTAATAATATATTAATTGTGTTGTTACGGTTATATTAATTGCCTTGTTACTGTTATATTGATTGTTATGATTACATTAATTGCCTTGTTATTGCTTTACTAATGGTTATGTTAATTAAAACGTTAATGGAATAGTCATTGATATATTACTCATTATGATAACAGTTATGTAAATCGCCTTGTTATTGTTGAATTAACTATTAGGTTAATTGTTACGTCAATTGCCTTGTTTTTCTATAATAATTGTCATATAAGTGTGATGTTGTTTCCTTGTTAGATTGCTAAAATGACATTAATAGTTGGCAGCTTCCTTCTCAATATTAATGACAGCTACTATTGTTATTTTGGTCGATATAGTAGTCTACATGTTGAGATTAATTGTTCATAAGTGTTTTAATGAAATCATTATACTTTAAGATTGTAAATGTTGTTACTTAAGTAATGTCTAGTTGGATGGAGAATTTGGATTAACATAGACTTGACCAATTAAGTTGTGTTAAAGATTAAAATTTGATTGGTAAGTAAGGAATGGATTGCAAATTTTAGACTCGTTGTATTGAATTTTAATTAAGGATAGAGGGCATTTATAATTATGGTTTTAGTATTGACCACTTAGATTTGCAAAATTAATTGTATTAATGTTTATTTAGCGGACAAATTATTGTCTAATTGTAACTTGATGTGCCTCGTTTGAATGGAACCCTTGTTAAAATTGAATGTAATCATAGACCGGTTAGACTAGGTGATTGGGGGGGGAGGAACGATGTCGTGTGGGCTGGCATCACCCTTGTCTTCGTCCTCTTATGTCTCGTCAACTTTTGTGTGGGGTAGGTATAGTCTTCCAGTCGGTGTTCAGTTCCTAGCGCGTCGGAGTTTTCTTGAGTCTTAGTCGCTTTTGTTTTGCGCTAGGGTTATTGACACGCCTCTCATCTAGGGACAACATGGTCCCTAATGAGGGGATCAAGGTGCACCCTATGGGTTAGTGGCGAATTATAGCTTGGTCATAGTCGGTGCCTACCATGTGAGTGTGGTTGAGCGTCGTATGTTTACTTGGGTGCATGTGTTGGTTCACGCGCCTTGAGGTTCTAGTCTTTTTCATCAACATCTTTATGTCGGGAAGGGGAAGTGGTCCCTTAGCTTGTAGGTGTGTCTTCTTTCATCGGGCGGTCAGTCATTACCTCTGGTTATTCTGGGCATGTTTGCCCAGTTGCCCTTGTGCATGTGCATGGTGTCGTAGTTTCCTGTTGCCTGGGTTACGTGCTTTTGTTTGTCGTATGTGGTGTGGTCAAACTTTTGTCGTCGTTTCCTTCTTGCCCCTTAATTCTTAAAAAAAAAAAAAAAAATAGCTTTGCACGTTGCCGTAACAGTGGAGTTGTTACAATTCACCTTTATGACAATCATCAAAACATAAAATAAAAACAACTAACCACATACCAAAAATCCATAATATCCTTATAAAAGATAATAGTTAAGATATAAAAAAAAAGAGACTCTTGCATTATTCCAATCCAATAGAATCACCAATTGACTCATTTCATCCACGACAAGGAGACAAACATACCAATGATAAAAATAATCATTCTAGAAATTTTTTGGATTGAACTGTGTGTAAGGTTTTGAAACACCCACTTTTCGAGTGGACACTCCACCCATCATCAAGGACATAGAAATCTCTAATAATTAACTAGCAATGGTAGAGATGATAACAACAATAACAAGCATAATAGCAATAATTACAACTAACAACCTTTGTTGGTAGCCCCAAAAAATTATATATTTATAAAATTTTAGATGAATAATCATTTTTTTCCATAACAAAATCTTAACTTAACTAAGTTATTAAGATACATAAATACAATCCATTACAGGTTAATAAAAACTATTCGAAACAAATCACAAAAATCATGAACTTAACCTTCCGCAAGTGACTTGATTCTTTCTTTGATTCCACATGAGGCAAGTGGGGTTATCCAAGTGTCACACTTTCTTCACTCGACTATGTTATTCAACTACAAGAACAAAAGGACAACAACACAAATTGGAAAACCTAAATCCAAATTTGGTTTCCTGCTCATATTGTTACCAACAAAATCGATTTTTTATGGCTACCCACTATCATCGCATCATCTTCAATTTTAACAAGAAAACAATAAGTATGACAACCTAGATATCTATGCATCTTTCAACCCAAAATTTATATAAAAAAAATGATTTGCAAGATGAGTTGATCTCATTGCTTATCAAAATTTATTTATTTATTCATGTTATTTAATTACTATGTATTAATATTATGTAAAAAAAAATTGTAAATAAAAGGAAGGTCCTTGTATTAATATCAATTGTTGTCTATACATTGCCAAGTGTTAGCCACCTGTTCTGCCACAAAAGGGAAACCAGAACAGGTGGCCACCATTAGACGCTCAAATTTTGACACATCACCATATGAGCTAAAACTGTCTCAACAAAACTAACTAAACAAAATTGTATGACCTAGCTGCATGAAAAAAGTTGTATGGACAGTATTGAAATGGTCACTATGACCATCTCATCTACTACTGGAACAATACAAAAACATAAGCCTGCAACGAGAGAAAAAAAAGAACAGAAACCTGGAGGATTTACTCCACAGGAGAGCTCGGGCGGCCATGAATGTTGTAGACATGGGTGTACTTCTGGACACATGTTGGGCATCGAGTCCACACAGGAGCATCCACTAGTGCATCGAATAGAATGTCGAGGCTTTGAACAAGGATGCATCGTGAGTGTAGTTGATCATCTTGTTTTTCCCAATTTCAAAGATAAGTAGGAGGTGCTCCTCCGTGAGACGATTTTACGGAGTTGAGGCTCCTCTTCCTTGTCCTCACTAGATACCACTATTTTCTCCTCCACTTGCCATCTTGGGGGGATTTCCTCCTCCACCATGAAATTGTCTTCGCCATACACTGGGTCCTATGGATTGATTTTCGGGGGGTGAAGACTAGTGGGAAAAGGAATGCGATCACTCAGTGGTGGCACTTCCTCTTGAATCAAGAAATTTCCATGGATGGAGTGATGGCGGGATGGAGGAGGCGTCGACAACCCCTTGATATTATGCATAGGGCCAAAGATATGAGCAACAATAAGAGCCAATTAGGAGGGGGAAAGTATGCCATGCTTGGAGAGGGTGTTTTAGTACAACGCAACTCTCTTAGACTTCCCACTTTCTCTTGGCATGGTGGAAAAAATGCAAATGCAGAGGGCAGTGGGAGGAGAGGCGGTTGGAAAGTGATCGGGAGAGCTCAAAATATTCAAGGGGTGGATGAAATAGCCAAGAAAAATGTAGATAAATATCTTGTGAGGGCCGAGGAACAGAAGAAGGGTAATGAAAGAGTAAGGATAAAATTCTCCAGAGAGAGTAATGGAGCAGATGCAGTTGCAGAGGGAAAAGGTGAGAAAATGCTCAGAGGAGCCAAGGATCAAGAGCAAATGAAAAGGGGGAAAGGATGAGTTCACCAGGGCAATTTCTCGTTTAGCACTCCTCGAATTGATGGATGGGATAGCCATTAGAGCCGAGGGGAAAACCTCCCTAGGCCTGGTATGCCTGGTCTGGCTTGCGCAAGGAGCCATTAACCCTGCAAGGTTGTCGAGGCACATTACCATTATTATACGCGGGGTGCAAGCCATTCAGTATTTATGAATGGTGGGTTGGCGACCGGGGTTAATAACTGCCCTGCTCGCTCTATTCCAGTTTTCTTTTGACGTTGACCACGTGGCACCCCATCCGGAGGTATTAATATTATTTAATTACTATGTATTAATGTTTTTTTTTTTTGGTAAATTCAAAGGTAGGTTGTGCATTTATTATGAAATTGCATTTAATGTAATGTCATCAAACTACATCAAACATAAAATCTTAATTGATCCTTCATATAGCACCCTGCACAGGGTTTGAATTTTGAAAAATCATTACATAAGATGTTTCAACTTCTTTCTATGTCTCAATTCCTCCTAGATCCAATTACTATACATGAATAATCCACCAAGCATGAAGTAGGAAGTATCATATGATGTCAATATAACTACATCCTATAGGTAAATGAAAATTGCTTAAAAATGTAGTTCAGATCCAAATCGAATTCATTGTTCAAAACTCACCCCTCAAGCAGTGGATATAATTTTTCTTCCCTTAGTGGTAGCTATTCCTAGTCTCAATCATTATCTCAATCATTATTACAGTCTAGACATTATGTGTACTTATATTTTAAAAACTATTAACTAGTGAACAAAGTAAATGAATAGAAATATATGCACAGATTTACAACTCCATGAACAATTAAATTAAATTACTAATTGTGTGAGGCCTTAACTTATTGGACAAACATTTTCATGATTAAATTATTAGTAAAAATTGTATTGAAAAGGAATTTTAAATTTTTATTTTTTGAAAATGAAACAAATTTCTTAATATAACTTCTTTGACAAAATTGAAATTTATAAACATGAATATTTGAAAAAAATTCATTAACTTGAAAACCCATCAATTTGAAGATTTTAAAAATAAATTACTAATAAAATTTAGTTTTCAAAATTGCCAAAATTATGATGTAAGATGGCTTAAAAAAGAAAAATCACACCTATCAAAATTTAACTATGGATACAAATAACCTTCATTTACCAAAGTTACCAAAATGAATTAATTTTGTAAGCTTTGTTAATTTTTTTTTAGAGTTATTAAGTTTGAATGTCAGATTAAAAATTTGATTGCAATTATTTGTTTCTCATGTCTGTAATTTACATTTTATGAATATTTATAAGTGTCACTTTTTTTTTGTTGTTATATACAAATTTGAACAGGTAAATTAATAATGATGAGAAGATTATAAAAAAAATATTTTAATAAAAAAACTATAAAAGTAAATTAGTAGTGGTGGACATTTACAAGAACATTGGCATCAATATTCTAGGGATTCACCTTGGGCTTCTTGGTGGCAATTGATGGGAAAAATGTGAGAACAAAAGTTGGCAAGGAGATAAGTAAGCAATCTTCACCCGATGAATCCTTATCTTAACCCGAAACAATGTTTGGATCGAGGAAATCGCGACCAGTTTCTTGATTGGACATGCAGTTGGATATTCAATTAACAGTGCATGTGAACTAGGAATACGAGACAATATTAAATTTAGTTTACTATTTTATTTAGTAATACAATAAACTAGTTTAGTGTGTAGCCTCGATAAAAAGTTATATCCTATAACTATAGGAAGTTAAATACCTAGAATTTATGATGGATGCCTTATTGAGTGGAACTTAGATTTGACAGATTTGGATTTATTATGTCGATAAATATTGACGTGTGGATTTTGTATCCTCACATGTTAAATACTTCTTAAAACCAAAAAAAAATGTTCTGTGGTAGGTCAAATTTTAAAACTTCTTAAAACCAAAAGGTCAAATTCCAAGACTGCATCCTGCACTTGAGAAATGGTAGCATTGCCAAACTTCTTGCGCTAAAAAATTAAAGATAATTAAGAAAATTGGTTTGGGATTATATTCCTTGTGAGTCATTTATCCAAACTCGTTTGAAGTTCCATAAGTGGAAGTTCTCTTAATTGTCAGGTGATCGGTAGTACACCGCGTGGTATGATCAGTGGTAAGTGGTAACCCACTACTTCTCTAACTCATGTTTCTCCCAGCTAGCCAAACGATATTACATGACTTGCTTCCCCATTTTTACAACTTTGATATTGTAGAGCGATCATTCGACATTGGCATATGGATCACGCAAACCTTTGAGCATTCCTCGAATGTACATTCATCTCATCTTGTTTTCCATGATAATGGAGGACTAGGACAAATGTCATTTAGATGGATATAGGCTCTAAAACTAGTAAATGAATCAATCCCATTTTTTATGTCGTAGATATCCGCGAGCAAAGGTGCCATGGACACAACATATACATCTCTTGTTGCACGTCCTTCAACTACATCAAAGCGTGCTAGCAGGTCTTGGTTTTTATCAAATGGAGAAGATGCTACAACTACTACAAGGGTGTTGATTATTGGTAAAACTTACAACTACTACAAGGGTGTTGATTATTGGTAAAAATTACAACTACTACAAGAGTGTTGATTATTGGTAAAACTTATGGGGTGCCCATGACTCATGTGGTTGGAGAAACTATTACAGATTCCACGACTGACATGTCTTTGTCTTCGATGTCAAATGTCTCACACTCATTCTCCAAATGGGATCCCTTTATAAGAGACATGATAAATCATCTCCCCTGACACAATGTCCAGAGAATGATAATGCCCCAAATTCAGAGAGGTTCCCAGCCTTTACAGCGGGGATATGATGATCTATGATATTTTGGACCTAGTTGAATCACTAGATATGGCAAACCCAGGTAAAAGTCCTGATAATATTAGAAAATGCAAAGCTTAAAATTTATTTAATCCTGTCGAATACAAACCTAATACAGTTTTCATGTGAGGTTCTATACAGATTTGGACTAACACAACTCTGTACACTGTGGGATACTTCAGGGTTTATATGTAGGAAATACTAAATGGGCGAAATTTTGTAGCATATTTTTGTGACCATCTGCAATACTTGAATACATATACAGATAGTAGCTTTCTCAGTATTCCTTGGGTTTCTAGGCAAGTAGGTATTAATATTCATGTGACCCATTCTCGTATGTATTTTTCACCATGAATAAAATAATTAATTGTAATATGTAGCATTTCTAGTAAAACATTCCCTCGGATCCTCTTGCTATCATGTTTCTAGAAACTGTTTCTGTTACTTCATTCCAAATGTATGAGGCATGGCAATTTATTTTTGGTAATCATAGTGGTGGTACCTCACAATATTAATTCATCGCTTGAATTTGAATATCAAAGTAAACATCTAGTTCATTAATGGGCATAATCCATAGGTCACAAGTTTCTCAATATAACTGACATTTAAATGAAACTTCAAATAAAATACTTAAATTGACTTTCACTTCTTCAAAACATTTAAATGAAACTTCAAATAAAAAATAAAATCCTTGAATTGACTTTCACTTCTTCAATAAAGTTCATTACATTTCACTTCTTCAATAAATTTTGGAACTGAAAGATAGTTGATTATATTTGATAGTTTATTATATGGTTTTAGAGTATCATCTATAGTTTTTGTTTAGGAAATGGGTTAAAGGTCCAAGACTTAGATAATGTGGGTTATTTCAAGTGATGGTTTTCTTGAATAACAATGATTTTCTTTCTTGAATAACAATGATAAGTTAATTTGCATTTAGTCAATAATGATTATGCCTTGACATACTAAGTTATGATAAGTTTTCCCAATATAATAATAAAAAAAAATCATTACATTGTTGAAATGTTAACTCACATTAAACCATTGATATTCACTACAAAGAATATCCATAATCTAAGTGATGGCTTAGTGATTTCTTGCGTACCTTTCAAATGAAACTTCAAATAAAAATCAAAAGTATTGGAACATTACTACCTAAAATGTATAAAAACCTTTAAAAACATTAAACCAGTTAAGCAAGATGTAAGGGCATTGCCACCTTATAGCCAGCTCTAGTTATGCATGTAGAAATATTCATGAGATTACAACTAATATACCTTATAAAAATTAATAGCAAACTTACATTCTAAAATAAAATAAATTAGATAAAATATTACTGATAATATTTAAAATATAATATTTTAATAATAAACAAATAAATAGATATTAATAATAATTTTAATAATGATTATTATTTTCAATAAAATAAATTACATAATTTATTAATAAAATTTTTAATGATAATATTTAAAATATAATATTTTAATAATAAACAAATAAATAAATATTAATGATAATTTTAATAATGATTATTAATATTAATGATAATTTTAATGATGATTATTATTAATAGAATTTTATATAACTTAAAAAATTAAATGATTAATTGATTTTTTTAACATTTTGTTTATATTATTGAAAAAGTTTTTTTAGTTTTTTTTTTTTTTGTTCTCTATGAGTAAATAAAGTAGATATGTTACAAAATTAAGAGCAAAAAACTAATATATAAAACATCTTTTAAAAAAAAGGTTTTAATTCATTATTTAATTTTCTTTAATATTAAAAATTATAAATTTTATATAACAAACACGTTTTTACACTTTGAAATTTAAATAATTTCTTTTTTAAATATTTATTTAATTTTTTTAATTCTTTAAAAAATAACTTTAAATTCTTAATTTATATATAATTAAAAATTTATTTATAAAATAAATTAATTTTTTCTTTTTCTATTTTTTATAATATATAAAAAAAATTAAATTTAACTATATAATAATATTTTCTGTTAAAAATATTTGAAAAATCACCTCCTTCTACTCTACTTTATTACATCTCAAATAGTAACTAGAATTTGAAAATTAACATTAACAGTAAATCTGAAAAAATTAAAACTGATTACTTTTGCGTGGACTTCGATGAGTACGGATTTAAAAAATAGATTAACTTCTTAGTTTTACGTTCAAATTAGAGTTGTTGAACGGTGAATTTTTTTTTAACGTTTTGTGTTGCATATTGGTTGCAATTAATTATATAAACAAATTTCTCTTAATATGTATTGAATATTTTTTTAATGTTTTTTAAATATAAAAACAAAATTTTAAAAAATTGGAAGTAAATAAACCAATTCAGTTTTAATAGATTTTAATTATCATTATTATAATAATTTAACTTTTCATTATTCTATTTTTTATAATATATAATTTTTTTTATTTTTACATAATATATAATTTTTTTATTTTTAAATTTAAATGTGAAAATATTTTCTAAAAATATTTTGAAAAAACTCCTCTTTCGACTCTACTTTACATCTCAAATAGTAACTAGAATTTGAAAATTAAAAATTAATATTAAAAAAAATAATACTCTTCGACGAGTATGGATTTTTAAAAAACCTCCAAGTTTTACGTTCAAATTAGATTGGTTGAACGGTCCATTTTGTTAACGTAATTGACCGTTGAATGGCAAGAATGCTTAATATTAGAACGCTTGCAAACGTTACAACGAAATTTACCGTTCAACAACTCTAATTTGAACGACTAATTAGAGTACGGATTTTTAAAAATTCAAAAAAATTAAAGTTGTTAAACGGTTAATTTTGTTCTAACGTTTGCAAGCGTTCTAATATTAAGCATTCTTGCCATGAATTCATAACGAACTCTCATAATTCGTTTTATTCCCTGCACAAAAATGGCATCGATCTTATTCAAGAACAAATGATTTCTATTTCTAGAAACGGTTTGTTATTGAATGTAGAAATCACCATGATCCCTGTAATGTTCAAGAACAAACTATACCAGGTACTGATTCATCTTCAATGCAGAAATTACCATGATCCCTGTAACGTTCAATACTTTGGGTCTCAATAGTAGAATATATATATATATATATATAAGTTTGTTGGATATAGCTTGGGTGGTTGGGAGGAATGGTTGCTATCCTCATCTCTCGACACTAATATATATATGATGATGATGATGATGATGATTAACGTCCACTAAGACTTAATTGGTTTATCGGACCTTAAGACGGTAAGTGATTACTTGTGATTCTTTAGAATTTTGTTTTTGTGCTCGAAAAGCATTAAGAGAAGCTTTCCAAGATCACCATATTTTTGTTGAGTTAAGAGGTTAGAAAGGTTGGTAGTGTGATCAATATTTTGAAAATGAGATCTAATATGGGTATAGGTTCGACAATCTAAGAGAAATTGCTTTTCATCTTCAACCTTCTTAGTGTCACAAAGGTGACACACTTTCATCGATGGCATTTTAGGAATTGACCAACGCTCATTTTCACTATGGAGCTCGTGAGAATTTGTTCTTATCTTAGCAATGCTTATTTTTTTCTTTACACTTGGCAAAACATATAGATAATTTGGATATTCTAGATTAGGGTTGATTGCATCTTTATAATACCTTAATTTTCTTTTTTCCTCTAACTCTTTATCACACCACATTTTTCTTAAATTTTGATTTGACATTTTTTTAATAGTATATTTATTCTGCAAAATGGTTTCTTCCATGATTCCCCAATAGTTTAGCCAAGATTGATCGTCTTTATGCCATCCTCGCTTGAGTCGATGGTGGTTATGACTTGATTTTAAAGCAATTTTAGGTAGCCTCATGTCTTCCATGTTGTTTAACTTGTTCTTATACATTAGGTATCTAGTCATAGCCATGCTCTCAATGGGGCAGAGGATTTTTTCTACTAGGAGGATGGGATAGGGTGTATTTCCTTTAATTTTGAGATTATAGGTTATAAAATTCTCTTGTATTTGCTCTATCTTTCTCCAGGATTCACGAGAGATACTACAACCCCAAACTTCACATCCATAAATAATAACAGGTGTAACAAGAGTTTCAAAGAGGAGTTTCTTCTTATCCCAACTCTAAAGATCAGTTGATTTACAATTGTTTTCAAGCCCATAATAAGCTTTCCATCCCCCAATAATCCTTTTCTTAATGCTATAATTCCAATTGAGCTTGTGGTGAATATCAATTCCAAGATATATGTATGAAGTCACTTCCTCCAAGTTGTTGTTGTCATATACAAAGGTATCATAAGGGATCTTATTGGATTTAATAATCATGACCTTAGTCTTATCAGTATTAACAGTCATACCCATGCTGGAGCAAAATTCCTTGATGTTTCTTAGTTGGTTTTCAAGATCATGGGGACTCCTTGCCATAAGAATGATATCATCAGCATAAAGAAGAAGATTGATGACTATACCAGTGAGAATAGGGCCGACACAACCTGCTTATTCCAAGCATTCTTCTAACTTATCAATGTATATGCCGAAAAGGGTAGTGGATAAGGGACAACCTTGCTTGACTCTGATATTGCAGTTAATCTCTTTTGACCAGCCCTAGGTGCTTTTAAACTTAGCAATAATGTTCTCATACATCCTTATTGCATCAACCCTCAACTCGAGAGGCACTTTCATCTCTTCTAACCTATTCCAAAGGTTTTTCCTAGGAACCATGTCAAAAGCATTTCTAAAGTCAACAAAAAAACAAAAAAGATTAGTTTTAGTATTGCAAAACTCCTCTGCAATGATCCTAAAGGTAACAAAATGGTCCACAGTTGAATGATATCTCCTAAACCTGGCCTAGCCTTTAGCTCTTTTACCATGACTTTCTAGCCAAATGCTAATCTTATTTTCCAAAATAATTCCATAAAGCTTGGCTAAAATCGGGCTAATCATAATGGTCCTATAATTAGAGGGAATGTTTTTATCCCCATTTTTAAAAATAGGAACAATGAGGCTCTTCATCCAGGGTTTAGGGAATCCCTGCTTGACTGCTAAGTTGAAGAGCTTGTGTATGTGAGGGATAAGGATTGGCCCTCCGATTTTAACTTTTTTTAGCTTGGTAGCCTTCAATGTCCTTAGCTTTCCCATTTGCGAGTCGCTTAACCTCGAACTCTATGTCATCTAAAGAAAAAACTTCTTCCTTTGTAGGGACAATAGGAATGGTGTCCATGGCATTACGGAACCTGTAAAGATTTTTAAGGTAGGAATTCCAGTTCGTTAAGGGAATCCTATTATTTTCTTTAGTATTTCTCTTTAGAATTTGGCTCCAAAACTTCTTAAGATCCAACTTGTATAGTTGTGAAAGTTTTTCTTGTCTTTTATTGATATAGTATATTTTTTTTCTTTTAATTAGGGCATTGTACGTATTGATCTTATTGATTTTAAGGTCTTATTAGAATCATCCCTAATGGCTTTACTAGCAATTTTACATTCTTTATCATACCAAGGGTTGGTTGTTCTATTATTCTTTTTATGGGACACCTCAAAAGAGAACTTGTTAATAGAAGTGGAAAGGGTAGTTGTAAAATTATGATAGAGTTCTTCAATGTTGTCCTTATAAGNTCAGGAGGTTTAATTTACTATTTAAATCCTTTAAGAAAATGTCAACTTTACTTTTGTCAAAGCGCAAATTCCTTTGATTATAAAAATTCTCTTCAATGGTGCTCCTATGCATGGAGAATTTTAGAGTTAGGGTTAAAGGTTTATGATCAGAGTGTGATGGTCATTTAAAAGGTCAAAAGTTGTTATTTGATTAGAAACGAGGATATGAGATATCACATAATCTACGACACTATATATATATATATATATATATATATATATAATCAAGGGTCCAAAGGGATTAAATGTATGAGGTGAAGAGGTTAAAATGGATTTTTTTGTTTTTATTTTTTATAATTTATTTATTTATTATTATTTTAATGTGTTATGTTACATGAACAGTTATCTCATAAACTTTGAAACTATAATATATTTTTTATTGAGATTATTAAACTTCTAAATTAAAATAGATGACATAGATTTATTATTATAATTAAATGGATAAAATTTTGGTGAGAATGTAGTCTCAAACTTGATGAAGAAGAATTATTTAAATTATGTTTAATTTATTTAATATTATAATTAAATGACTAAAATTTGATTATGGGGTATTTGGATAGCCCAAAACTCTTCCATTTTCAAGGGAAAAGTTTCTCTACATGATACAATAGCAACACAAAGTTTAACAATCCTTGCACTTTAGGAGAAAGATGCTTCCCTTCCAGGGAGGTGGTGGAGTGGCGGAGGGTGGCGGAGGAATAGATAAACATTTCATGGTGCTTCTCAAGACAATGGTGTTAGATGTGGAGGTGGAGGAGTTCTTTATATATCCCCATAACATTTATTTAAACTAAAGTGGGGACGAGGGCATGGTACAAATAATTATGCCAATTTTTTGGTGACTCAATGGTTTTTATCAATTGGTTGTGGAAAAATCAAATGTGCTACAACATTAGTATTTCTACAATCCTCAATGAAGTCTTTTTAATTGCAAACACTTTTACAAATCTGTCATTTCAACATGTTTACAAGGAAAGTAATGTCACAATAGACACCCTATCTAAAGAAGGTACATGTCATAGAGTTCAAGAATGGTCAGGGATTTGTGCAATTTCACAAGCCTTTTATAGAACCAATGGCCCAACAAGTGTCAATATCTAGTATGTTCCTCCTCCTTTTCTTGGAATTGGATTTGCTTTGTAGCCAACTGCCAATTTTTTGGAATGATGAAGGACTTACAGTTTATTGGGAGGGGTCTATGCCTTCCTCAGATGATATATATAGTGTTGTGATCAGAATTAAAGAGAAGCCACAACATTATGTTTTTATGATTTGCAGACTTCTTGATCTTGTTCAGGAATGGTGGCTTTAGTTCCAGATTTTTGTACATGAATGCCTAGTTTTTTTAAGGGCTCGTGTAGTGGACTCTGTATTTTGAATTTTTCTAGCTTATGTGGTTGAAATCCTAAAGAACTAAATGCATGTATCAACATACATTCTCTAGAATGTAAATTTTATATATTTTAATAAAATTTAGGTTTTTTTTTTCTCCATAAAAAAAATGAATAAATTTAGATGAGATTTTTGTTTAAATTTAAATTATTTAATTAAAATAACTAGTTTGATTTACATTTAATTTATAATTATTAATATAAGAAATATGTTAAGTA
>JASDQU011313773.1:30568-43686 GCA_032191745.1 Picea mariana
GTAGATCAGAAGATCGTCAAAGAACACTAGTAAGTATTTCCTCAATTTGTTTTTGAAGATATGGTTCATACATTACTGAAAGGTAGGTGGTACATTATTCAACCCAAAGGGCATGAATACAAACTCATAGTTCCCATAGTGACACTTGAATGTTGTTTTTTGGATATCCTCCTCTCTGATCTGAATCTAATGGTATCCTAATCGAAGATAAACCTTCAATAAGTACACTACCCCATGAAACTCATCTATAAAATCATCTATCCTGGGTATTGGTTATCATTATTTTCATTCTTATTGTCGAAAAACAATAATGAGGGATGCTCCCCTTGCGATGCTAGACCATTGATGCACATGATTAGTTTTGTATCGATGAAAATTGGCTCGTCGAGCTACAAGTGGCCCTTGTTAATGCAACTCAACAAAATTTTGATACAGGCATTAATTTGTGGGTTCCTTCCAATGTGTGGTATTTCAAACATGTTTAAAATGATCTATTTTTAAAACCCTATAGCCCAAATTTGTGGCTCTATGACTATCATATGTGCCTCGTAGCCAGTGTATTTCTTCAAGTAATTTCCTAGCACTAAGTCTGGAAAATTCTTCTCATCTGTAATGTAATGGTCAACATAATTTAAAGAAGGTATCAAGCCTAACATGTCCTCTTCCACAATCACTCCCCTTGGAATATCTGGCTCCACGAGTGGGTACTCCGAGTCTTTTCGTAAGTTGATTTTTTTTGCAGACGACTTTATCGGTGGTATATAGTCCATCAGGAATCTGATGTTGAGGAGGATTCCTCCTTTGTCTCTTCAAATAAATGTGTCTTTCTGGGTTGGCGATTTTGTTTTTCGGGTAGTGATGTTGAAGTCATTGCTACCTTGGGTGTTTCCATCTTCTTCTATAATTGTTCTCTACATACAACTATGCTCTCTAATCCAGCTCTGAAAATTGACTCTACAACTTGGCTTTGTATGCAAATTGTAACTGACAATAACCTTCCCCTTCAATCATTTTCTTTCTTTTACACCTCATGGTCAGTTGTTAGCTTCCCTCCATGCCTAAACTTCTCGTCTAATCCACTAGTGCTTTGCATTCATTACCTTTAGTAATTCTTGAATAACTCTGTATCTTTGGGGAGTTATCTATTAGATTATCTAATCTGCCAAGAGTTTCTTGCCAATATGCATTTATGGTTACTTGGTGCCACTACTTCGTTGTCGTGGTATCTCTTTATTGCACATCCTATCATGTTTTGTATTAAATGATCTTAAATGTTATCTACATTATCTCTTCTCTCTACACTATCTCTTCTCTCTACGCAAACTTGATTCCTTTATATGTGCGCCCTTATGCCCGCTTCTTTCTCATCTGTGACATTTTCCTTCTTTTCCTTTTTACCTACTAATATTCAACTTTCCTCTTTTTCCCTAAACCATTTTATTTCTTTGTTCTATTTTTCTTTATTTTTCTTCCTTTTCTTCTTATAGTATACTATGATACAAGTTCTATGGTACATTTCCTTCATAATTCTCTGTGTGTAGAAGGACGACCATCCTTGTATAGTTTAAGTTGACTCTCGTTAACTAGTCCTTCCACGACTTGTCCATCCAGATGTTCCAGTTGAACAACACCTTCTTCTATCACATATCTGATCATATATGGACCTAGCTAGTGGGTCCTGAACTTTCCAGGGTGTTGTAAGAACTTACTATCATAGAGCAGTACTACATGTCCCATCCACAACTTATTCTACTTGTTGTATCTATCATGCCATGGTTTTTCACATGCCTTATGTACTTGTTGATGGAACCCTGCAACAATTCRTTCTTCCTCTAATATGAGTAACTGCGATAGTATTTATTATATTGTGCCAGAATCTGTAAGGTTTTTCGTCACAACAATGCACATAATGGGTACGAGAAATTTCATGGGCATGACTTCTTYCTGACCATATGGTAATCTAAAGGGTGTCTAACATGTCAACTTCTTGCATGTAGTYCTATAAKCCCATATCAATGCAGAGATCTTTAAGTCCCAGTCATCCTATCCTACATTACATACCTTTGTCAATGCATTCTCCACTATCTTACTGAAGGTCTCCACAGTTTCATTTGCTTGAGGGTGATATAGAGTGCTCTTTCAATGCTGAATCTRGAACTCTTATGTTAATGTTGCAATTGTATTTTTCAAAAATTCAGTCCCTTGATTGATCATTAGTACTTTAGGACACCCAAACCTTGTAAATGTGTTCTCAAATAAGAATCACACAATTGTCTCCATGTTGGAATCTATAACTAGTTCTGCCTCTGCCCATCTTGTCAAGTAGTTTTTCGTGGTAATTATGTACCTAGATCTTTTTCTCCTCACTGGTGGATTAATTGGTTTGATAAAATTCACTACCCATTTGAAAAATTCATGCAAGGTGACTTGTAGATTCAAAGGAATATCATCCCCTTGCGACGACCTTCCTACTTTCTGACCAATATTGGAGCTCTGATAATATTCCTTAGCATCCTTGTGGAGGGTGGGCCACCATAACCTTGTGTGAAAGATATTGTGAGTTGTGGTCTTTCCTATGCAATGACCTCCTGCAATTCCATCATGTGCCTATGTTAGGATCATTGGTCTTTTGTTTTATACTACACATCGACACAGTATCCAATCGATGTCTAACTTAAATATATTTCCTACAATTAACTGATAATATGTTTCTTTAACCACTAATTGCTTCTTTTGTGCTACTGTCATATCGGATGGAGCGATTCCTGTACTAAAAAACTGGACAATTTCTTCAAAGTGGTCGTCTACCATTTGAACTGAAAAATAAATCCGCATTTGGTACACAATTGTCTAGGTTCCCCACATATTCCCTTATCAATATTCATGACAGATGGTCTATTATTACATTCAACTTACCTGGATTCACAATAACTTTGAATTCATCTTCTTGGAACAACAGTAACCATCTACATGTTCTGCCCCCCAACACTACATTGTTCACTAGGTATCTGAGCACAGAGTGGTCTGTATACATCTTGAAGTGGGACCCCAACAAGTAGTGCCTGAAATTTTTCAAGGCATAAACCATTTACAATCCTTCCCTTTCTGTCGTCGTATAATTCTTTTCAACAGTTGACATCTTCCTTCTAGTAAAGGAAAATATATGGTCTAACTCTCCCTCTCCTGGTTGGGATACCACTGTGTTGAGCGCTATAGATGATGCATCCACATGAACATGAAACTCTTTCTTCCAATCCGGGAATACCAGAATGGGAAAAATTACTAACTTCTACTTCAATACATCCAGACCCTACTGAAAGTATTCATTCCATTGAAACTTGGCTTATTTCTTTAATAACTTTTTCATTGGAGTTGTAATCTTCACATAACATTTAATAAATTTCCCGTAATATATTGTATGACCCAACTTTGTTCTCAATTTTCTTACTGATGTAGGTGGTGGAAAATTAATAATCACTTTTATCTTTGCAGGATCCACCAGTAAAACTTGCTTACATACAACATGACCTATAAATATCCCAAATGGTGCACATAAAATACACTTCTTCAAATTTAATGATATTTGATATTGTCTACATCTATCGACATCAACAACATAGTTTCTATGTGGTCTTTAAATAATCTAAACACAATCCAACCATATAAGTATACTTCAAGAAATTTATGAATAAATTTGTTAAACACTGCAACAACTACTCTAGAAAACAAGACAGGTGCATTCTTTAACCCAAACAACATCACTATGTACTGGTAGCTTCCCCATTCTGTCACAAATTTCTTCTTATGTCTATCTTTTGGTGCAATATTTATTCGATGGTATCCTAAAAATCCATCTGTGAAGAAGTAGGCCTCCTGCCCTCCTATGTTTTCTAACACTTCATATGTAAAGAGGTTCGGAAATGGGTCATGTAAACAATCATCGCTCACTTTCCTTAAATCTACATAAATTATAATACCCCATTTTTTATTATATTGAACTACCTTTGGGCTTATCTATTCAAACTCTGTGATAGGCTCAATGATATAAACTTCTATCATTCTCCCAAGATCTGATTTCACTTTTTCCTTGTACTTCAAATTAAATATGTAATGTATTTTCCTTACTGGCTTAGCGTTTGTTTTTAATGGGATCTTCATCTCACATATTTCCCCAATTATCCCCTTCATCTCAGAAATATTTTTTGGAAAGAGATTTTGATATTCACGCAATATGTTTGCAATCTTTTCAACAATCTCATCGTTCCAATAGTCACCAATATTTGTGAACTTAGTTATCTCTTTCATGCCAATATTCACTTTGTGCACTCTTAATGGCTTTGCATATGCATGGGATTTGAGTTATGTAACTTCTACGATGCGCTCCCCTTCAGTCTCTGGTACTTGCAAATTTTTTGGATCTTCTTTAGTAACAATGTAACATTCCAGTAATTCATGGGCTGTCACATATTTCTATGTGCACTATATGTAGGAACTATTTCTATATGGTATTATTCCATAAAAATATTACTTCTAATTATTTGAAGAGTTTCATATACTAAGGGTGAATCAACTTCAAAACTAAATGTTACCTTGAAAATTTGGGTGAGCTCTTCCAAATCTGCTCTCCCTCTGCACACTTCTAGTTCTAGATACCAGTTCTTGGGAACCATCTCAAGTGTATATATGAACATGTGCATCAATTCCTTCTTTGGAACCTATCTCCAAGTTGTCATATACTACACAACATGATCCATCAGAATTATCATCCCTATATACTTGTGCATAATTACTTTTGTTCCAAATATAATCTGCATCATCCTTTTACAGTGCTGCCAATTCCCTATTCCTTCCTTGTGTGTAGCCCACAATCTCACTGGCATTTCTTTTAGTGCAACATCTAATTAAAAAAATCTTTGTTGTTCGGGTATCTACAACTCAAATTATTTCACAAAGGAACTTACATTAGTTAATTCATAACTTTGGTGTATCACATACCTCTATTCCGATCCAACACAAAGAGAAAGTAATGCAAGAAGATCTTATGGTCGATACTTCGTGCAACCTGTGTTGCCAATGTTCAAGTCCTTCCTTTAAATATGATGTGCAAGAGCTAAGGCTTCTCCAACTAAGTGCACCATCTACAATAGGATTGACGTAATCATCCATGCGCATGGTCATATTATACAACTTATCAATTTCTTTTGTCATGGGTTCGACATACATTCTTGCCTCTGTGGGATCTAATGGTGAAGTGAAATTTAGCCTCCTTCAATAATAATTTTTCTCTTCTTTAGGTTAATAATTGCCTCATTTTCAAAGGCCCAGTCCAGTCTAAGAAATGTTATATACAACTGAATATTATCCATGATATCAATGACCTCAAATTCAAATACATTGCACACTCCATCTATGTTAATAAGTACTCCTACCAGTCTCTTGATTGGTATTATCTTATTCTATTTTTCCAACCTCAAATGAATAGTTGACCAAACTAAATTCAGTTTCCCCATCATTTCCCATGTTTTCACTGGAAGAACGTTTACATCTAATCCTAAGTGAAATATGGCATTATCCATGTCATACTCTCCTATCTACACACTCAATATGAATTCTTTGTTTTTCCTCTTCTTGTGCAATAATTGGTTCACTGCTTTATGTGTCGTAGGTACTTCTCTATCTTGGGTGCATTGATTGATCATCCCACATAGTTCATTCAATGTTGTTTCATCCTTCATCAACTATAAAAAACTATATAGAAAATATTTCAAAGTGTTTACCTTCTCAACTCACATTTTTAGAATGGTGCAATCATAGACTGATGACATATCATATATTGGTGGCATCTTTGGCATTAATGTTATCCAATCTGGTCCTAGTATTTCCTTCTTGGATTTCTGATGTCTCTTTCTCTTTCTGTGGATTAAATTATGGTCTAGGCTCAACTTATTTCCTTATCAATTACTCAATCCCCTTTCCCTTTTCCATTGCATCTTCTCTATTTCTCATTCTATCGCATGTAACAACTATTATTCTAGGCTGACCATCATGTTCCTTGGMTGTTATCATATATATGTTCTTGTTATGATTCTGATTCCCTATTTCCTACCATTTCTCTATCAKKTGAGGACAATCTTCCGTTGCATGGAACAATACTCTGCAGTACATGCATGTCATGCAAGGATTAGGGAAGTCTCTTTCTAAATGTCCTAGTTGATTGCAATTATAAAAAATTATTGGTCCTCTACCTCCTCTACTAAATCCACCTCGACCTCAACCTCTACGGAATCCTCCTCGTCCACCCTGATTAAATCCTCTTGGAGTATTATATAGGAGAACTTTCCTTCTACTATGGAATTTTCTTCTTGGATTTTGTATGCATCTGAAGTACAATTTCTCATTAAGTCGAATGCATGAAAATATTTCTTATCCTATCCTACAGACTTGCAAAAATTACAGAAAACATTATTGGGTATACTCTGGTACTTCTATAATAATGAACAAGCAATCAGATGATGTTCCCATGTCTTTAATATTTCACAATACACTACTCCTCCCACCAATGGGTTCGGTGCTCTTGTAGCCATATACTGCACAAATGTTGGACATTTGTCTTCACGATGACCTTCTGTCTTACATGTAATACACCACACTTGTTCATTCTTTTCCTTTTCTTTCATTATTTATGAAAATTGAATCCTTAGCACATCCAAATGTGACTGAACATGTGCCATCCCTATGCCATCTCCTACAAGAGATGCTTCTAACTTCATCACGATTTCTAATTCTTCTGGCTATGACATGACCTTTTGTTGTGCTAGAGGATAATGAATTTGTGGAAACAAACCCGCAATAAACCATTATCTATGTTGTTCATCAAGAATATAGAATGTTAATATACCCATCACATATTTAAATATCTTATCATAATCCCAAATTGTCTCATTCTGTACTTTCTTAATTTCTTTCATCTCTCGGATATACTACGACTAATATTTTGGCTTCTGAAATTCATTTAATAAAGCTTATCCAATTTCGGACAATGTCCTTGATTGTCCTGTTAGTGTAGTAGTTTGATTATTCATGTATCATAACAATGTGTGACCTCTGAACATCATGGATAACTATGCAATTTTCGTTGCTTCATCCTCGACATTCTTTGCAATCCATATTGTATCACATACAAACAGATGTTGCTCGAGGTTCTCTGACCCTGGTCCCTAAAATTGAGGAATTATTAGTATATTATCTATTCTTGCCATATTATTCAATGTAGTAATTATCCTCGATGATTTTTACTAACTCTGGTTCAATGCACTACTTCCACTATTCTGACTAGTTTTCTGACTTCCACCACTAAATACAATTTCTCTTGAAAAATTTATGGTTTTTTCTTCAGATCTTGGTGACACACATAGGGTCATAGGTTCAACAAAGATTCCAATTTCAGATGGAATTTCTTATTCTACTGGACTATACTAAGGATCCCTTTCATTCTCTTTCCTTTATCTATACGGTGTGATATGAAGTACTACACAGGGGTCTCTTTTCTCAAACACTTTGTGCTACTCTTCTCTCTCAACCATAGTCTCTTTATTACTATAACTAAACCTTTTCCCATAGTGCAATATTCCAATCTCTCCTTCTGAGTCACTATCTTTCTCTCTCTCTCCATTCTTAGTCCATCCAATCCTTATTCATATTTTTCATATATTTCATACAATCCTATGGTCATCACCCAATTCCACTATGTGTGCGAAGGTGCCTAGCAAACAGATTCCATATTTATGAAATTCTTGTTGCAGAACAACATTTTTATACAGGTAGACAATGCGTTCAGATATATTCCACACGGACCCTTGAAAACGTCCCTTTCCATGACACTATAAGATTGGGTACAATCTATTGCAAACTCTGTAATGTAACCCCCCAATACCCTATTCAACCAAAAATCAACTATGAGGGAAACTTTATTACTTACTGTATTCAACTGTATGATCATTTCAGGGTTCTAGTTTCCCAGAACCTCAGCTTGATACCTTCCAATGTTTTCCACTAGCCTTTCTAATCATTCATTCAAAATTATTGGAAATTCACCAAAGAATATTTCTTGAATATATGTGAACACATACCTTTCCAACCATTGTTTGTTGTTGAGTTGTGGGTTCCTATTTTTTTCTCTGGAAAATTCTCATTACTTCCTCTCTATCCATTCAATGATCTCTTCTTTTTTCGGCCTCCAAAAAGTTACCCTCAATTACAATTTTCGATCCTGACAACAAAACCATTTGTTGGCRTGTAGTGGGAAGATGTGTGGTTAATMATTAACAAACAAAAAAAACCCTTAGACACAAGCCCTTTCAACATCACCTCCATGAAAGTGAAGTCTCACCTGAGGCATCTAGAGGGGTTGTACGAACCAAGGTTCTACAGTGATGAGGGAAAGTGATGAATTCAACATGTATTTACTGTGTGCATTGTTTCCATTACTTAAAAATTGATTTATCATGAGAAATACCCTCTGTGCAAAATTACTTTACTTGACATTCATCCATTTACTAGTTACTTCAGTGTGTGACATTATAACAACATAAATGAATCACACATTCAACCTAATTAAGAATTTATCATCATTGCAAAATAAAATTAAACATCATAACATGAAAAAAACACGCATCACAAGACAAGGGTTTAATGTGGTTCACCCAACTTGGGCTACATCCACAACGACTAGTTTCTTATATTATTCATTYATAATATCCTGATAGTTTCCCACTRCACTTACAAAAACATGCAACGGTAACGTTACCCAAACCTCCCTAATCATTTTGTTACAGTACGAGCCTACACCCAGAAACCTCAATCATAACATCTGAATACTTATCCAAAATTTCAACTCGTCCACAATGCACCATAACTTGTCATTCTCTGAATCCCCCGGAWTCTCCCTACCCAAAAATGATTTACATATTTATACATCAAAATACGACTAATCCCATTACAATGTGTCCCAAAACCCCAACGGTCTATACTGTTTTCCTCCTTTTGTGTGCCGCTTCGTCCCATTTCCTCCTATCATGCTCTTTGACTCGTTAAATTCTGCTCTTGTTGCGTGCTCTGGTACATCTTCTAAATTCCTTTTATTCTAGTTCTAAGACTTCTACAATCAATGGTATTTTGGTGATATTATTTCAGATTCATCACAACATTTTATAAATTGACGTTTCAGACCAAGCAAATGTGGTCTATCATCAGGAAAAAATATGAGTAAAATCTTATATTTAACAAGATATTTATTTGAAAAATTAGGGTTTAAAATATAGTCGAGAGTTGACTCATTATATAATGGAAAACCTAAAAATTATATAATTTTTAGGTTTTCCATTATATAATGATTCAACTCTCCATTATAGATTAAACCCTATTTTTTCATATAAATATCGTGTTAAAGATCATATTTTATTTATATTTTTTTATGATGATCGATCACATTTCCTTGGTCTAAAACGTTGATTTATAAATTGTTGCGATGAATCCAAAAGAATATCACCAAATTTTTTTTTATTCTTTGACTTATTATGGCGGATATCTCAAAACTCAACCAAACGTATCAAAAATCCCTATCCAACATATGGCCTTCATGTTTAGTGCCATGTAGTCTATGCACATTCTCATAGTGTCATCCTTCTTCCTCACCAATACTACTAAATAAGAAAAGGGACTAGAACTAGTCCTGATATGTCCCATCTCTAGTAATCCACTTACGCCCTTATCAATATCATCCTCGAACTTCTTTGAATGCCTATAGGGTGTGGTGATCATGGGTTTTACCCCTTCTTCTGACTCAATAACATGCTCAAATCCTATGCTTTGTGGTCTCCCTGCTGGTAGCGCCTCGAACACCTTATTGTGTTTCCAAAGAAGCTCTTGTATGTTCACATGATAGTTTTTTTAGGGTCTATGTCCCCATAGAGCCTTATAAAACAGACGCTAAAATAAAGAATAAAGAAAATTATATGTTGTACAATTTCATCATTAACTTATAATCATTGATTATTCAGCATAAATTAAAATTTATGAACATCATGAAAGTAAATTTAATTAACAACCACATAACACATCAAATTCATGAAATTACATACCTTTGTTTGATGCTAGTCTGATGCTATTTCTCCAATCTTTGTCTATCCTCATTGCTTCTATGCCCAACTCTACCCAAAATCGAATCCTTCCTCCTTGACAGCTAGGAATAGAGCCTATCTAGTTCCCTAGCTCTAGGATTCTATGAGGATTCCTGGCCCCCGAGCCCAAAACTCCTAGCAACCTGGTGCACCCCTATAATAGTCCACCCAAACTCCAAAACAAAAAATATCAAACCAACAAACACATACAGTCCCTAATCTCCAAATGTTTCTTTCTTCCCCCAAATTTCCAAAAGGTCCCTCTCTCGAATGCCTCTGCCCCCTCATATCCTTCCCCCACTCACTGCCTCCTCCTTTCCTTTAATTCCACCCACCTTATCCCTCCATTTGATACCTTATCCCTCCATTCAATACCCTATCCTTCCATTTAATGCCCTATCCTTCATACGCTAAGTTTTCTAATAAATAAATACAAATTATTAAGCTTTTAATTCATTACCCAAACCTTTAATGAGTTAATTAATTAATTAATCAATAGATATAAACAATTAATAAATACATAATTAATTAATTAATATTATTAATAAATAATCATTGTTTAACTAAAATATATTAGGACAATTAATTATTTAATTAATTATACTTGATAAACCTTAATCAATCATTTAACTAGGGTTGTTACAGTGTTGACTATCTAGGGATGGTTTATGTTGAGTGATCAAGCATTCCTTTGCACATGCCACATCACCATGTCTAAATGTGGCGTCCATGTGTTTTTTGGAAACGATCCTGGGTACTCCTCATGACATACATCTCAGACTCACTCACTGATCTCATGTTTCTATGAACTCCATCCTCATGATATGATAATTCATTTTGGAATATCCAAGGGAATATAACCACTGCACTCCCAACACCACATTGGTGTCTTCCATATCCACTACATAAAAGTCATCGGTCAATGTGTAGTTTCCCAATGTCACATCCAACCCTCAGATCCTTTGAGTATAATTCATGTTGTACCCATCTTCTACCACCACATTAAAACCTTCAAATTATTTTGTGGGAATGTGTCTTCTAGCCACTAGTGTTTTGTCGATGAAATTGTGGGTGGACCCAGCATCAATAAGAGTGGTAAATATCTATCCCTGCAAGATACCTCTAGTCTTGAAAGTATAAAACCTGGGAACACCCAAAAGTGTGGAAATGGTTACCTTCTTGATTCCGTCTTGTTGAAATTTCTCTTCAATAATATCAAGATGAGGTGGCTCTGCCTCATCACAGTTTTGTCCATTGTCCTATGTATGATCTGCCTCGTCCTCACTTTCATCCTCCTCATCAAAAATCACCTCTATTTAGTTTACTTTCCCTTTCCCCATGCAACAGTGTCCAAATTGTCAATATTCTTTGTAGTTGTAGAAAAAATTATTCCTTCTTGGATTTCTCTAGGTCTCCTCATCCTTAATGTCCTTCCCTGTCCATGGTTTTGGGGAGGCTTCATCACCTAACCTTTCTATGGGATAAAGGGTTTCACTTGATTTTTCCTGGGAAATGTAATGGCCATATCCTGGGTCTTCATAACATCATCCTATAATGTGACTGGTCTACAATCCTTCACCCATGCTTTCAAGGATTCAGATAATCCCTCTGTGAATAGAATCACTAACCTCTTCTCTAAAATATCAGTTACCATAACTACCATCATTTACAATTCTATGATGCATGCCTTTGTTGTACTTGTCTACTTCAATTGTGACAACTACTTGAAGTGGACCTTCATATTCTTTTTGTCAAAATGGTCCATCAATATCTAGGTGAATCCCTCGTATGATGTGATGTCAGCATGCCCCAATGTCACTAGCCTATGGTACCACCACTAATGACCTTATCCATCCAAGTGAAGGGTGGAAAAATTAATTTCCTTAGCCTCTGTGATAGGATTAATCTAGAAGTAATTATCCAACTTATTTACCCATGCATATTGTCAGATTCATCAAAGGATGGGATAGTCATCTTTTCCAATTTTTGTAGAAGATCAAAATCCTACTGACTTTGGCCCATCCTAGGCTTGTTCCTCATCTCGAAGTTGCGGTATTCATTGTAATACATCATTTTCTCGACTCCCTCTTCTAGAAACTAATGCTCCCTAAAGTATTGTTTTATCTCGTCATTTATCTGCTATAATTTTTTGTGTTCTTATGCAAGATACCAGATATATAAAATATGCAGAACATAAATGAAATGCTAGAAATGACAGAATAATAGTAAAATATCCAGCATAATCTTCACAATACACAAAAATGATATACGAAATAGCAACAGAAATAGCACTTGAATCNACCATAACTACCATCATTTACAATTCTATGATGCATGCCTTTGTTGTACTTGTCTACTTCAAATGTGACAACTACTTGAAGTGGACCTTCATATCCTTTTTGTCAAAATGGTCCATCAATATCTAGGTGAATCCCTCGTATGATGTGATGTCAGCATGCCCCAATGTCACTAGCCTATGGTACCACCACTAATGACCTTCTCCATCCAAGTGAAGGGTGGAAAAATTAATTTCCTTAGCCTCTGTGATAGGATTAATCTAGAAGTAATTATCCAACTTATTTACCCATGCATATTGTCAGATTCATCAAAGGATGGGATAGTCATCTTTTCCAATTTTTGTAGAAGATCAAAATCCTACTGACTTTGGCCCGTCCTAGGCTTGTTCCTCATCTCGAAGTTGCGGTATTCATTGTAATACATCATTTTCTCGGCTCCCTCTTCTAGAAACTAATGCTCCCTAAAGTATTGTTTTATCTCGTCATCTATCCGCTATAATTGTTTGTGTTCTTCTGCAAGATACCAGATATATAAAATATGAAGAACATAAATGAAATGCTAGAAATGACAGAATAATAGTAAAATATCCAGCATAATCTTCACAATACACAAAAATGATATACGAAATAGCAACAGAAATAG
>JASDQU011313775.1:24820-35344 GCA_032191745.1 Picea mariana
AGGTGTTTACATCCTAGGACCGAGTATGAGCTAGGGGTTTATTATTCGAAGCCATTTATTATAAATGGTGATCACAATCTACAATTTCTCATGATTATGCATTGTCTTCGCAATTTATTCCCTTAACACGCCACTGTATTTCATAACAATACAATATATCATTCATTAAGCACAACAATTAACTACTGAAACCAAGTAAAGACATACATGCATTCATCATATTACACAGGTATTACCATGGTTCACCACCTCCTGGGCTACGTCAACAAATATTTGTCTCTTGGCTCTTCTATTATGGTAGTTCTACATCTCCAGTGTCGTGCGCTTACAATTCTCTTCAGATGGGTAAGATCTATGTGAGGTGAACTAGATCACACCAGGATCCACAACCTATCATATAATCCTCAAATCTTTCTTCTCTCCTCTATTCTAGCTCAACAACTTACAAAATAGTTCATAGCATTATTACATATCACATCGACTYGTACATATCCAGTATGAACAATACAAAGAAAAACTAATCAAGAACCAACCTTACACAACAAAAACTGGAACTCACTATTATACCTACGTATCTATATTTATGTTTATTGGGCTCTTCAGTCATTTACAATGTATTACAAAAACCMTAACCCTACCAACATTAGGTATTCCTTCCATGAGTGTGTGTTGTTCTTCTTTCCAACTGTCACTTTCCTTGTGCATGCTTTCTTGCATGCGCACATGTTGTGTTTCCCTCCATCTGTTACTTTAGTTTTTGGATTCTTTCTTTCCCCATGATCATCCTTATTTCCACTTTGGCCTGCTACCAATAGACCCCCAACACTGACATGTGGCTCGTCCCGAGCCACCTAATCCTTATAAGCTTCCTTGATCTCCTTGGTGATCGTCTGGTACTTCTCCTTAAGCTATGCTACTTTTTCCAGTGCCTGTGTAGTATTTTCCTTGATGGTGTCCACTACCTGGGCTGCTACTTCATCGTTGATCAATTCTACACATTCTGCCTGGGTCTGTGCTATTTGTGTTTTGGCTCCCTCCTCCTGTGCGAGTACTTCTACTACCCGTTCCTGCAATGTATCTACTTGAGCCTGGCGTTCTTGTTTCTGTGTTTTCATAGTGATGAGTTATACCTGCACATTCTTCATCTCCTGCATCCCTCTAATGCATTCTGGGATTGGTATGGTCTTCTTCCTTTTCTTGAGCTCTTGGATCACTACATTAATCCTTTCCTCTTCCTAGTCCCACCGTTGGACCTATGGATCCTCCTCCAACCTTGCCCAAAGTTGCATTTCTTTATCCAACAAGTTAGATGCTATGATAACCTATTGCTCTATCTCCTACAGCTGCCCTGTTGCTTCTTTCTTCCTTTTCTCCTTCACTGTTGGTGGGGTGTTTGGTGTGATCTTCTCTCGGAGATTCTCAATCTCCTTCTGATATTGCTCGATGGCCTATGCGATCTGATCGATTTTTTCCGCTACTGGGAGTTCATTTCCTTGCACAGTGTTTGAGTGTTTATAAAAAATTCCTCCCACTCTTCATTCTAGTTCATTCTTGCGTTTTTCTGCCTCTTGAGTTTCAAACTTGGCTTGCTCACAATCTTTTTCCAGTGCCTCCCACTTCTTTGTTACTTGTTGTAGCTTGACTAAGTTTATGTTTGCATGAGATTGTACCTCGTGGTCGATGCTCACATGTAACTTGTATAGTGCCCTTGATAGCTTCTACGTCAAGACCAATTGGATGTGGTTTAGATCCTTCAAGGGTGTCTTCCCCATGATTTCATCCATGCGCAACATGTTAGGTGCGATGTAGACTGTTGTGTTTGCATGTGGTAATGAGTGGACTATGTCTCGTTATTCTACATCCACTTTGTCGTTAGTCTATGGTGTTGATAAATCTATGCCTCTACTGCTGCTTGCTATCTAGACTTCCCCAAGTTTTCTGAGGAACCGCCCCATTTCTGCCATTTCTTTCTACAGTTTATCCATGTGATGTGTTGCATGATCAAAGACTTCTGCTAGACAATCCTAGACCATTATGGTGATCATTTCCCCATTTTCCTCCATGATTTTGTAGTCTGGTGATGTTCATTGTGCCTTTGATTTCTTGCGCGCACCTCCTATCTATGATACCAGTCTCTTTGTTCCCCTTAATTCTTCCATGTTGGGATTTGGGGTGGTCTCCTGCGCTCCCTCAACCTATTTCTATTGTTCGTTGGTCGGTGGTGTAGTCTTGTTCTTCCGCTTATGGGTTCCTATCTTCTTTGATCCTCCATTTTCCTGAGTTGGCTTTCCTTGGCATGTTCTTGGTTTCTTGGGCACTTGGATTTCTGGAGGCTGCATTTCCACTTGCTCTGCCTCTCCTTCTGTTGTTCTTTCTGGTACTTCTTGGGTAATGGTTGGGATCCTCCATTCAATAGGCCATTTTTTGATGACCATGTTGATGTCACACTCTGTGATGAAATAGCACATCTATAGCCACTGTTTATCTCAGTCTTACCTTGGTTGTATCCACATTGTTTGTTGTGTGGCCCGGAAATCGGCAATGTCTGCATATTGCACGACAACCTCTGTTGTTATTCTCCATGATCAGCTGATAACTTCCTTTATGTCACATAGGTATGCTTCAAATATGATACCATTCTCCCTCTTATGCTTGGCATACAGCCCGGATCTCAACAATAGGTACCTTGCTCCTGCTAGCTGTGGTCTGGTATAAAAAATTACATACCCTGGTTTTTGCCATCCCGTGAAGGCTATTAGGGTAATCATCCATGAGTAATGGAACTTTGTGCCTAGGTCTTGCGCATCCTTGGAGTCCTCTTGGAATAAATTCAATAGATATGGTGCCCAAATCATTGAGGTGTCTTCTGCGTACTGAGCTGCAATTGCAATGACTCCAACTAATACTTCCTCTTTGCAGAATTTTCTTAGCAATTTGTAGGCTAAGATTTTTGCACCCAATTGTGTGGCTGCATTGTTGATTCATTTGATCATGATGCCTCTCGTTCCCCTGGAGTTTCCATACTTCTTCTTCATTTCCTATGCCAACGCTTTCTCCTTGGATTTGTCATCCAAAATCAATGCAGGATCCATACCCTGGGTTGGTAACCCTGTGATTTGCATGATAATCTCAATAGTTATGGGGATGGGTTTGTCCAGCCATATGTCCCCTCCATGTGTGACTGCTAACAGCTACTTAACGCAGGTTGTTGTGTACTGTCCTCTACCAAAATGTGGTAGGGTCAACGGACCTAATATTCCTATTTTGTCAAGCCCAGTTGCCCACTGGTATGGATGGTTAATCGATTCTCCCAGCCAAGTTGTGCCTATGGTCTCTATAAAGACCCTACGCACAAGTTCTGGGAACTTGGTTTTGTCTAATATGTCATGGTATGAATATTTGAGCTTCCTGACATGGCCCTGTAGGTCCAGTCCTACTTGTACTCCATTTGGTATGCATGTTAGAATAATTTCTGTTGCAAGTTTCTTGTAGGGTGAGATCAGTATCTATACTTTGTCTTCCTATTGTGGTGGTTGGCTCGAAGGTCCAGCAGCTTCCGGTTTCTCCCCTATCAACCATTCTGTCCAGCCGAGGAGTCTTTAGTGGTCTCCCTTGCTGGTTGTCCTAAGATGGTAGTTTGAGACTCGTCTGGCTCGACTGTTGCTTCCAGATTTTGTGTCATGTCATTAACTTCCAGGGATGCTTTAGTGCTTTATGGCTATACTTCCTTTTGGGTTTTTGCTTCCTTTTTTTTAGGCTCTTACACTGCTATTGGCGTATCCACTTTCATGGCCTCTACTTGTGGCTGCTGAAGTTCTTCTACAATCGGTGTAGAATTCACCAGTATCATCTCTGGGGATGGGATTTTGTCGATATCGAGGATCTCTAGCTGTTGTTGTTCATTTTCTTCCAACGATCCTCATGACCTAGTTCGAACCCTAGTCGATATGGAAGTCTGGCTTGCTTTTGTTGGCTTCGGTGGTGCCATAGTGGTTACTATCAAATGCTTGTTGAGTTCGAAGAACTTCTGTGAACTTTGTAGTCTTTCTCTGTGYGTGCTAGCTTCTATTACTCCCTCTCTATTCTCCTTTCATGAATAGAATAGCTACTCCTATTCTCGCGTGTTCTATGGGCTTGTCATGAAGCTTGTYGAGKATGCTTCCTCCATTATGTGTTTAATGCACCATAATTGTGGATTCAATGTATCTATGATGGTTTCATACTTGCCATTACACTTTCTTTTCTGTCTCCAATTGGTATGATTAATGTGATGTCCAATCGATCCTTGTCATTTTTTAATTCCTCCTAGTGTCGTCCTATCRTATTGATTTTTGTCRATTTTCCTTTTCCCGCTTGTTTTTTCCTTTTCATATAATTGTTTCCCTTTYCTTTGTCGGATTCATGTTGCTAACTTCGTGTGGCCCTTGTTTTTTTTTTTACTRCACGGTGGGTGGTCGACTGTCCTTATACAGCTTCAGTCGACTCCCATTGATCATTCCTCTGAGTTCTGCGCATGCTAAATCCCTTAGTTGTACAACTCCTCTGTCTGTGTCAAATTTTACTTCGTATGGTCCTAACCAATGCATTCTAAGCTTTCCCGGGTGCTAAGCGATTTGTTTCCATACATCAGTACTAGATCTCCTTCCTTGAACTTTTTTTTCTTGATTTGTTGACCATGCCAAGCTTTGTCTCTTACTTTCTGAACTTTTTGATGGAATCCTGCCAAGATTCGGTCTTCCTCCATGGTCAATAGATGATTCAGTCTCTCCTGTAGTGTGCCTCATTCTGTCATTTGTGTGATAGTTTCTATGCGTAAGCTAGGTACTAAAAATTCTAATGGCACTACTGCTTCTTGGCCATACACTAGTTTGAATGGTGTGTGCTCTATTATATTTTTGCATGTAGTCCCATATGCAGATAACACTGTCAGTATTTTGAGGTCCCATTCATCTTTGTTGATGTTACAAATCTTTGTCAGTGCATTCTCTAGGATTTTGTTGAAGGCTTCCACTGTGCCATTCGCTTGTGGGTGATACGGTGTGTTCTTCTGGTGATGGACTTCAAACTCTTCAGTCATTGCGCGGATGGTGTTGTTTATGAAGTGTGTGCCTTGGTCACTCATCAAGACTCTTGGGCACCCAAATCTCATGATTACTTGTTCAAACAAAAAGTGTATTGTTGTCTATGTTCTTCAATCATTTACTAGTGTGGCTTCCATCCATCTTGTTAGATATTCCATCATTGTAGTAATGTATCTTTCCCCTTTCCTTTTGGCTGGTGGGTTAATTGGGCCCACAAAGTCTATTTCCCATTTGTTGAATGCTTGTAATGTTACTTGTGGCCGTAGTGGCATCTGATCTCTTCATTTGGGTTTTCCTACCCTTTGAAAAACATCGCATATTTGACATTACTCCTTTGAGTCTCTATGAATCGTTGGCCACCATAGTCTTGCGCGTAATACCTTCTGTGTGGTAGATTTCCCTTCGCAATTTCCTCCTGTGATTCCCTCGTTGGCTTCTGCTAAAATTCATGGTCTTTCATTCTCTAATACGTATCTTCGCAAAATGYTATCTATACAGAGAGGTATTTCTTCAAGGGACCTAAAGGAAAGTTTCTACACTTTTTAAAGTTGAAGATTAATATGCTATTGCATGAGAAGAATATCTTGAAGATACAATAATCAGTTGTATTTTAAACATAATGTTCAAGAATTCAGACAACRATAATGACACAAAGGATGGACACACAYGTAGTGGGAGRTTATTCAGAAAGATTCCTCTTATGAAMCTATTTAAGAAGAGTTATGGGCCATTAGMACAAGAMGAAGTATTCTATAGTGGAKAAGAAGAAGAGCTATCAAACGAAGAGTATTCATAGTTCRCAAGGGCAGAGGAAGTAGAGATTGAAGAAAMTCACCTAGAAGAACCAGGATCTTCAGGTATTGCACCTACTGTAAAAGTAMGTATTGCTACTCCTCCTATTGTTTTAGTATCACTAAGTAACCAGAGTAACCAGAGTAACCAGAGAAATCAGAGCACTTAGAGTACTATCACAAGCAGTTTAATACAGACTCAATCGGGAAACCAAGGAAAATCAATGGCAGATGAAATGAGGTKACCTATTTTCAGAGGAGATGGATATGAGGATCCTGACCATAACCATTTCTTATGMGAAGCTRTATGGAGCATTAAGCAAGTCACCRACGAAGCTGTTAAGAGAGATTATTTTAGCATTACCTTGAGGGACCATGCATTGAGCTGGTATATGAAGTTTGTTACAGGATCTCTACAACCTAAACCACTGAATGACATTAAGACTGAATTGAGTGCAGAGTTCAAGAAGCCTAAGTTCGAGTTGCCGTGCATTATAGAGTTGAAGGAAATCAAGTAGAAGGTGACTAAACTTATTTGGGAATTTGATCAGAGGTTTAATACCTTATTGGCAGCAGGTCGAGGTGGAAAAGAAAGACTATTTTGGGAAAGAAAGCATGCAGAATGAAAGTGACAGTTGGAAGGAAGAACAACACACGCGCATGCAAGGAAGGTAACAAATGGAAGGAAGAACAAAACAGATGCATGGGAGGAAGACCTAACGACAACAGGGTTATGGTTTTGGTAATGCATTGTAATAGTTGAAGAGCCCGAAATGCATAAATATCGATACTTAGGTATCATAGGGGGTTCGTTCTTGCATTGTTCATTTGGATTGATATCGGTAGATGATCAATATTGTTGGTTTTTGTATTACTCGGAGTATTGTTGCTAATATAGTAATACACATGAGTTGATGCAATAGGTAATGGTTTATGATCTAGTTTTTATAAGCTATTGATCTAGAGGAGAAAAAGGAGGGTAGATCTTGAGGGTTAGATCGCAGGTTGTGGAGCTTGGTGCAATCTAGTCTGCCTCATATAGATCTTACCCAACTAAGAAGGGGTGTAAGTGTGTGATGCTAGATACACAGAACCATCATAATAAAGAGCTAGAAGCCAAATCTTTGTGGGGGTGAACCACAGTAATATCTATGTTTTTTGATTAATGAATGCATATCTTTCCTATCTTCAACAATTATTATTATGTTGAATGAATGAGTTATTATATTGCTTGTTTAAATGTTGTTGCGATGTCGAGGGAATAAGCTATGATATTTACTACACATTCATGGATAACAGTAGGTTACAATCAAAATTTATTGGTTCAGAATACAAACCCCATATCTCGCGCTCAATCCTAGGCTATAAACACATGAGTCTTATAGCCACCCATTAAAGCTATCTCGGGTGAGACTGCGCAGCGCATTCTGTGTGCTAAGTTACCTTCTGGTACACCAGGAGGGTCGATAGTTTTAGAGGATTTGTTGGAAACCTGAAAGACATGAACCCTGGGTCAATAAAAACTCAGACAATATAAAGGAATAACGATCACCAACAGACCTTGACAATCCATTTAATTTTTCAGATTCCAGATGAACAACTTAAGAAATAGTTCATCGTTGCCCTCCTGCCACACATTAGAGTTCCTCTGATGCAACAAAAGGTTGCTTCGCAAGCTGAAGCATTAGAGATTTCCCTGAAACTAGAAGCAACCCTTGTAGGAGAATCCAGTCCAGGTATGTGTCAGATTTTGAATCAATTAACTAGTTTATCTTTACAGGTTGAAGACATGAAGAAAGACAAAGAAAAAGAGAAAAGAGAAGACATCTAGTGTACTAGATGTAAAGAAGAGGGCCATGAAAAAAAGAAATGTCCTTTATTTAATGAGTACTTGGCCTCTGGAGCTCGTTACCCTTTGAAGCAGGCTACTTTACCATTGTGCAAGGTATGTAGGACTAGACATCACCCTGGTGAATGTTATTACATGCAGAAATATGTCTAGACACCCACCAATATTTATTGTAGATTATGTAAATCTGTAGGGCATGATGAGAAGGAATGTAGGGATTATGACCTCATGCATGAAAGGTCAAGGGATGCATATAGAATTCAAGGATAATTACAACAAGAAGAGAATGCCGCACAGTTGAATTCCCCAGGAAGAGGAAAATTCAACCCTCATGGTGGGTTCAGAGCAAGAGGATGAGGAAGAGGCATGGGTCGAGGTTAAGTTCAGATTATTTTCTATAATTGTGCCTAGCCAGGTCACTTGGGAATGGATTTTCAAAACACTTGTACTACTTGTAGCTACTGTAATTCATTTGACCATGTCATTGAATATTGTCCAGTGTTGTTAGCTAAAGTTTAGGAAAGATGAGGTGGAAACCAAAAAGTCCAACTAATATCATATGAACCTCGCAGTGAAGAACCCAGAGTCGCTATCATTACTAGAGGAGGCACTATCACAGGAGAAGATAGGGTGACTCCAAGAAAGACTACATATGGAGCAGGGGTCATAAGAGCTTCATATAAGGTGCCATTGTTTGATCCAAGGAAAGAAAAACATACTTTTGAAGAAGCAAGAAGAGAATTTGTAGGTGAACATTTTTCTTCATCTAGGGCACAACCAGAAGTAAGGGAATGTTAAATGCCTCTAGAATTTGATCAGTCTTCCCCGCCTTAACAAGGAAAAGAGGTAAGAAAGCTTATGTACTTCTTTTATACTTGTATTAATTTGATTAAAGATGAAAGAGTTGTGCATGAACTACAGCACCCAATAAGACGGTATGAAATTGGAAGAGTACATCCTCTGCTGAGTAGAGTTGTGAATCAAGTATCTAGAAAAAGGAGGACAAGAAAGGAACTCCACCTTACTGCTCAGATTTGAGACTACGACATAGACTATGTGGTCCTTGACCTGGGATAATAAGTAAATGTTATGATGAAGCAGACTTGGGCATTGATGGGAAAACCTAAATTGATTTACTCTCCTATTAGGCTCAGGATGGCTAATCAACAGGCGATGAGGCCCTTTGGAAGACTAGAGCATGTCCCTGTGGACATCAATAGAGTGAGGAAATTTTCAAACTTTGAAGTGATCGAGATTGTTGATGATAGTTGTCTCCATCATGCATTTTTGGCTATTGATTGGGATTTTGAAAATTTGACTGTTGTTGACCTAAAAAAGAGAAGAATGAAATTTGAATGTGATGGCCTTAGCGTCATTGCACCTCTTGATCCTGATGAAAGTCATAGATACACATAACCTATAAGAGAACAAGACTGTGCCTATGAGCTAGAGAACATATATAAATTGACAACAAGACAACATCATTATATTAATCCTACATCAGATGGAAATCTAAGTTTGTGAAGTGAAAGTGTATGCTCATCAGATTCAGAAGAAGCATTGGAAAATTGGCAGAACAAAATGTATGAAGTCTCTACACGGAGGTGTKCCAGATTAACTAAGGCAGTTCATTGGATTTTCACAAAAGTAAGTAATCTTCCTACATTTGATGGCTTGAATAATTTAGATACCTTTCTATTTKAATTTGAAGGAATTGTACCAGTACAACAGAGGTTGTTGGTTGATGCAGGAGCATCATCAACAAGCACACGTGGCAGGAAAACTCAATGCATGAGGACCAATCCAGAGTCTMGAATAATAGCCATCACTGCAAATATTTTGAAGTTGATAGAAAACAATAAAAGGAAAGATCACGTGCGTAGATAAAATGAGCATGCGTGACCTGGGAATTTAACCCTAGTCTCGATGTAACCACAATTAGGTAGTAGTTAGTTTGTTTCTTTTGTATAAAGAGAGGTTTTGTATGCCATAAAGAAGGGTTATGATAGTTGCGAGCAAGTAGGAATCCCAGAGAAATGATTTTTGTTTGAATTTTACTATAACCATTTTCTTGATTTTGAATGAAGATAACAGAGAAAAATTGATCCAATGTGTGAAGTTGTTATTGTTTGTAAGTTCCCTGTTATTATGTTTGTTCAAGAATACATGAATCTTGTTACATGTGTGTATATCTATGAAATGCCTTCATAAAATTTAAATTGCTTTTCCTCATGAGCTGGTGCAATGTGTGCACACAGTCCGCAAGGAGTGTGTTGACTGAGTCTGTCTCGAATCGTAATCTTAGGAGGAACAACATAAGGTTTTTTTGCAGAAAGTGTAAAGCGACTGCTGCAAGGTTTGCATAGTCATCATAAGAACTCAAATCTTGTGTGAATATATTTTGCAAAGAGTGCATAGCTCTATAATTTGACGAAGATTTTAAGTGACTCTGTAAATAAGTTGAAGGACAATAACAGAGGAACGCTAGGAAGGCAGGAAATAATTATTTTCAAGAATCTTTGGATCTGATTTTGACAAATTTCCCGGAAAAGCAAAAAGTGCTTGGGAGATCGAAATCTTTGAGGAGATCAAGATCAGGATGGACAACACTTTCCAAGAAGTGTGAATTAGACCCAAGAAACAGACTTTCAGGAAGGATAAAGTTTGAAACCTTTACATCTTTCAAAAATCTTCTAAGTTAGAAGAAAGCGTAAGCTCAAGGGAAAATATTTGGACCATCCGATTAGAGTCTAGACAATGAGGAGTGAGAGCAAAGGAAAAGATCTCAACCATTTCATCTGAG
>JASDQU011313777.1:0-24700 GCA_032191745.1 Picea mariana
TAGGCCATTAGTTGTAATTATACCTCCTAGTCTCCTATATATACGAAGGAGACATTTTCATTTTGAATCATCTTGTACTTGAACATTTAAGTGGGGTAAAAGGAGGTTGCCCCCTCGAAGAGGCTTATTATCTAAAATTATCTCTTTTTCAAGGCATTGAGTACTTTTTCTGAGGTTTTTCTATGCTATAGTGATATTTGGTTCTTAACATAGCCCAAGATAGACAAAGCAGTTATGAAAACCTGAAAAGGACTCCTAGAGAGTTCAAAGTAGGAGATCGTGTATATCTTTGAGTTAGACCCAGGAGAAGCTCCTTGAGGATGGGATCTTGTGCCAAGATGGAACCTCAGTATTGTGGACCCTTTGAAGTTTTGGATAGAGTGGGACCAATAGCCTATCAGATAACACTTCCTCCCATAGTGAAGGCACATGATGTTTTCAATGTTTCTTTACTAAAAAAGCATGTACATGATTCTAATCATATTATTGACTGGTTTTTTATTTAGGTGGAACCTGAGGAAGAGTTCCTACCAGAACCTCATTGCATAATAGATAGGAAGGAAACCCCACTCAAGAACAGAACCATTGCACAGTTCAAGGTGCAGTGGAAACACTTTGGCCCAAATGAGGCTACATGGGAATTGGAGGATGCCATGAGACATGCATTTCCATTTTCGCTTACTTATGTACATACAGAGCACATCGGCAGATAGAACATCGAGGACGATGTTCCTTTAAGGTGGAGGGGATTGTAATACCCCTGATTCCCCAATTTGTAAATATAAATATAACTGGCTAAGAAACCATGGTAGACTAAATATGTGTGAATGTTTGATTTGATGAACCCTTGTATAAAAGGGTGAATGTATGAATTTATATTATTAATAGAATTTGAATATGTGTTGCACAACTTTTGAAAGGGGGATAGTTTACCAATATATACCATGGATGCTATGAGAGAGATGGTGAAGGGAAACCAAGTATGGTTGAGATGACCCTCACTGGACCAGTACCTATTGCGTGTAATTTCTCAACAGTCCTCTGACCCAGAAAGGAATTACCAGTCAGGATGGTAGTTGGAAGGCCCATCCTCAAGAGTTAATGAGGAGATAGAGCAGAGTACCCATCTATAAGGATTCCAGCCCTGACCATGAATTTGGGTTCGGACCCACGCAACCTTGTTGAGGAAGGCAATAAATGAGGTAATTCAGGGACAGAGACAGATCTGCGAGAGATCAGAGTAGAGAAAAAACTCCCCCGAGAAGAGAAGTAAGGATTCCTCGACTCTGGAATTGAGAGAAAAGTTGAGAAGAAATATTTTTTTGGCTGTAATAATTCTAGGGCAGGGTTTTGCTACAAGATGATAAATGAGGTTGACGAGTGACTGAGGAAGTACTTATGCATACCTCCTTGCTTGGAGTAGAGAAAACTAGACACCCAGTTCCTGTGGGAGAAGGATAGTAACCTTCGTCCTTGATTGTTGTGGAGAAAAGAGAAAGAATATCTCTCATAGAATCATGGTCTAGCTCAAGGGTGGCCAGTGGTAAATCTAGTAGGAGTGGTTGTACCTATGGTTGGGAGGAAATAGGAACCCCTTTCATCAGTTGCTTCACATTTTCCAGTTTTGATAAATATTTTTATACTCTGTGTATTATATTGAATGTGATGATGAAATATATGAGTTTATGATTCAGTCTTTCAGTATTTGAACATTTATTAGAAAAAATTTGTGATTTATGTAAACTGTTATATCTATGTGATCTTTAAATTTATCTATGTTTTGTTGCTAGATAGTCATGAGATGTGAATCCACAGGAGAGAGGGGGTATGATAGAATGAAACACCTCAGCCTTGCCAACCTTGTGAATTTTACCTAAGCGGGAACGTTAAGTCTAAATTATGTGGGAGAACGGAGTTTTTCCCTTAGACTATTCACCCATTTGACCGAGGGATCGTGCCCATGTCCTTAACCCAATTGTTGCTAAAGGATTATCACTTAGTGCCTAGAATTTCCAAAGTATCCATGTGACCAGGTTCTGGGAACCCTACACTATTCCAAAAGGGGATAGCTCTTTCGACTTCGGGACTTTGGGACTTGCGACTCCACAATACTCAAAAGTAGCTGAAGGTCGAATTCATGAATTGATGAGGGTCATCGATCTAGGGGGTTCCAAGGTAGATCTCTCTCATTCGTTAGATTGGATGTAGGAAGGGAAGCATTAAGCGCTTCAGTGAAGTTCTACTTCGGGAGAATAGGAATAGTCTAGCGTCGAAACTCCCGAACGTCGGAGTTGCAAAGTAAATATGGACCATTGAACTGGAGGGAAACGTGTCCACATATCCACGGTTATCTAGGAGTCCAGGTATTCGGCGATTTCAAAACACATGAGTTTTCCCTGGATGTTGGAAAGCTAGAGTGAATCCTAGTCATAGATGCTAGGTACACGTGGCAATAGATCTGGCATGGTCCGGAAGGAAAGATGGGGGATACACGCCGAACTCCCAAACGTCGAACGGTCGAAGTAATTAGGATTGTTGGATGAATGGGTATGTGGAAAGCGATCCCGTGGTCCAAAGACTTCGTACTCAAGAGGAATTTGGATGAGGGTTTTCAAGGTGTGAAAACCGTTGAAGTCGCGAACGTCAAATTAAATCTCGATTGTTGGTCGAAAAGGACACGTGACGCAAGATCCGAGAGTCCGGAGACTTAGCTCTTCAGGGGATTTGCATCGAGAGAACTCGGTAAGCGTTGAAGCTCAAAGTTGTGAAGCCGTGAAGTAATGGGAACTGTAGATATATGGATCTACGTGGAATCTTATGGACCATTAGATGGAAGGACTGAGCATTATCAGTATATGATGGCATGGCTTGATGACATCATTCGATGTGATGTGGACCCGCATTACGCGTGTCATGTGTCAACCAGTTTTGGAAGATTCACATACCCATTGTTATTGTTAGAGAATGAAACGTGTCACCCCCTATCAAGAACACGTGTCACCCCTTGACCCTCTATGCATGTCAGTTCTTGGTTCGTGCCTGCCTGGCCAACATGGTTGGTGACGTATACGAGACTCCGGGAGTTTGGGTAACTTCAAGAGTTCGGTGATTTTGGGGCATGTTATAATTTAGGGATGACCAACAAAAAATGTCGAACGTCGACCATCGAAGGGCCAAGGCCACGTGGTGAGATATCGAGAGTTTAGGAGTTTGGGCATAGTATGGTAAAAAGGAATGCTCGATGGAGATCGTTGATCGTCGAATGGATAAGACCATGTGGCGAGACCTAGGGACTTTGGGGATTAGGAAAAATGTATGTTCAACGTCCAATACCAAAGCCCCCTTTTAACCGTAGATCTTGGTGGAGGATGTGAACCATTGATCCCCTCCATTATTCGGGGATCTGAGAAAAATGGGTATGTGAACCATTGATCCCCTCCAGGGAAATTCCAAAGTGTCGAAACCTTTGCTAACACGGGCTCTTAGCTCCCGGTTTCTAGCCTGAAGTCACGAGGAAGACCCTGCTAGTTGGTTCAAGCACACAGTGAGAGATGTAAGTTTCAGAGAAGCTAATTATGAGGGTTTTTCTTAAGTAAGGGACCGAAAATTTGATGTCACATCCCTATAAAAGCTATTTAGGGGTTGGGTGTGTTACAACCTTGTTCTCCTTTCCTTTGATATGCTTTATATCAAATTCATACTCACTAAGGAATTCCAACCATATAATTTGTCTGGCATTCAAAGTTGGTTGTCCAAAGAAATATTTCAGACCACTATGTTTTGTCCTCAGCTCAAATAATTTTCCCATGAGTTAATGACTCCACATCTTTAAGGCATGAACTATGGCTTCCAATTCTAAATCATGAGTTGCATAGTTTCTCTCGTGCTCTTTCAACTTTCTTGATTTGTAGCATATCACATGCTCATTTTGGATAAGGACCCCTTCAAGCCCTTCCTTGTGTCCATCAGTGCACATAATGAAATCTTCATTTGGATCAACAATCCTCAATATTGGTGCACTTGTTAATAAATTCTTCAAATGTTGAAAACGTATTTCGTAATCATAGCTCCATTCAAATTTCACACCCTTCTTTTGCAAAGAAGTGATTGGGTGTGCAATATTTGAAAATCCCTCAATAAATATTCTATAATAACCTGCAAGTACCATGAATGATCTCACCTCTGAGACATTCCTTGGTACTGACCATCCCTCGATGTATTTTATCTTTTCCATATCTGCAACTATCCCTTCCTCTGAAATGATATGGCCCAAATAATGTATCTTCCTCTGATAAAATGAATGCTTTCTCAACTTTTCATACAGTTGATTCTCCCTCAATAATTGTAGCACCATCCTCAAGTGATGTTCATGCTCTTCTTCGGAATTAGAGTAGATAGGTATTTCATCCAAGAAGACAATGACAAACTTATCCAAGTAATTTTTTAAAATACCATTCATTAAACACATAAAGATAGTTGGTGCATTCGTCAACCCAAATGGCACCACTATAAACTCATAATTTCCACACCTTGTTCCAAATGATGTCTTGCTGATATCTTGTTCTTTAATTCTCACTTGATGATAGCTTGACCTGAGGTCAATCTTGGAGAATATATTTGCATCTTTCAACTAATAAAAAAGATCATATGTCCTTGGAAAATGATACTTGTTATTCATAGTCACCTTATTCAACTACTTGAAATCAATGCACAACCTCAAGGTTCCATCCTTCTTTTTCACAAATAATACTAGGGAAACCCAAGATGACACACTTGGTCATATATACCCCTTTTTCAAAATATCTTCAAACTGTATTAGTAATTCCTTCAGCTCTGGTGTGCTCATCCTATAAGGATTCTTGGACACTGGGGCTTCTCCAGGCATCAAATTAATAGAGAAATCAATATTTTTCTTTGGTGTCAACCCTGGTATTTCTCTAAATACATCCTCAAATTCTTTTAGGAATGCATAATATTCAATATTTGACACTTTATCCTTATCTACCTCTTCCATATGAGTTGCATAAATTTAGCATCCTTTCCTGAAGATTCTTTTCAACTGCAAGGTTGAAGTTCTCTTATAGTTTCCTTGGAATACCTTGAATTGTTCTTGAGTTTCCTTTCTCATCAAGACAAGTAAATGCCTTTTTTTAGCAATCTAGGACAACATGATGCTTATCCAACCAATCCATACCAATTAGGCAATCATATGAACGCAAAGGTATGATATCAAATTTTCCTTTCTGCTCATTCCATTCATGTCCATTGGACATTCCTTAACCAACTCATTAATTCTTCTTTTAGCTCCTGTATTTAACTGAACTAGCCAAGATTTCCCAAGCTTGCTTCTTTTCATATGAGATCTTTCCACTAGCTTAGGATCTATATAACTATGACTAGCTTCTGAATAAATTAAAATAGCAATAGGTTGATCATTGATCTTACCTCCCACTTCAATCATATGAGATTGAAATTCATCTTGCTTGTTGTTCAAGGTTGCATAGATTCTTAGCATGCTTCTTCCCACGACTGTATTAGCCCATTGTACATTGTGAACAATCTTCACTCTTTCACCTCTATGAGTGCAATCTTTTTACATGTGATCTCCCTCATAACCCCAAAATTTAAGAGGTTGTTGCATTGGCCTTTTTCCCAATGTTTCTGACATTCTTGGCTCATTTTGAGTTGGATTCCCCTAAAAATTATTCTTGAAGAAGGGTGTCTTGTACCTTTCTTCCTCTGCTCCATCTTACTTTTTTTCTCGTCTTTCCAAGATTTTTAGAAATTTAGTCTTCCTCTATACTAATCATAGAGGCACTTGTCTCTCCTTATTTCTTCCTCCAATATATGGGGATCATCATATTGTATTTTATCACTGAATATTGAAGGTATCCCACCAAGAAATCTCTGAATATTGACATGCTCATGTTTGATGAAGTCAACATACCTCAACAAATCTAAAAATCTCTTTTCATACTCATCCATGGTCAAACTTCCAATCTTGAGTTCAAAGAAATCATTCATCCTTCATCTTTCTATCATAATAGCACTTGGAAAAGTATTTATTTTAAATACTTTTTAAAGTACCTCCAAGTGATCTTCTTCTCCTCAATGTGTTGTACTTGCACGAGCTGGTCCCACCACATTGATGCTTTTCCCTTCAGCTGGCAAATTGAAATTCTTCCCTCTGCTTGTGAGGAATAGTTGTGCAACTGAAAATAGTTCCTGATCCACAACAACCAAGCCTTTATATCCTTATCTTTCTTGTGCTCACCACCAAAGGTATGAGGCTTTATCTTCTTGAATTCCCCTTGCAACTCATACACTCTAGACATCCTCTTATGTTTTCTGACATGAGATAAACATGTACTATTATGTGCTCTTCTAACTGAGTGCCTTGGTGAGTGATGATGATGTCTACCAACACTTCTAGATTCTCCTTCTTTAGCATGAGATCTGTGACTTTTTGACTTGCTTGAATCTATCCCCTTATCCACCTTTTTCTCCATCATGTCCAAACTATGCAACAACCCGATGTTCATGCCATATTTTCATAAGCTTCTTATTATAAACCTTATAGCTCAAAAAATATCTTTGTATACTCTTTATTGTCTCCACTAAATTCATGTTTTATTCTTTTCCTTCTCCATGCCCATAGGACTATGTCCCTGCATTACCCATGCTAACATACAATCCCTTGACTTCATTTTTATGGCTATAAGTTCTCGGTGCATCTTCCATATCTCTGATCTCTTTGATGATTTTGATTCGTTCTATTTGTTCACTTACTCTGCAAAATCTGCATGTAATAGGATTTGTTAGACCATAATAATTTAACAAATCAATAAAATTATCCACCATTCTGCCCTTTAAATGCACCAAAAATATTCTTTCTATTTTCTTGTGAACTCTACTGCTCAATTTACAATTTTTGGGTGAATATATGTATTCATCTATCCAATATCTTTCCAATGACTACTTTCTTTCTCAATTTTGAGTCCTGAGCAGAAAGTTATTGTCATCTGGGTATAACCAATTTTCTCCTTTTGCGTACCTTTCAATGAGGTGTAATTGTTAGCTATGCTCATGCATATTTGCACATGTTCCTTTGGAAGTTTGACAGAAGCTCAATCATATTTCTTCATGACCCCATTTTGAACAATGTGTCCAATTTTAAACTTCATTTGAGCTCTTGGCTGTTAGTTACAACCTGCTGAAGTTTTGGCTATTTTCCTCTTTTAATACTAAATTCTACAAGAATAATTTCTCTTATCCTATGCACTTTTAGGTACCCATATTATTAATATAATTCCACGGATGTCTTATATGAATCAATATATTTCCATAGACTACTCTTGTTCCCCGAAATAACTTTTGAGCGGGAAGTTACGTCTTCTGGAGTAAACTGGTACCTAAATTTTACCTTGCACTATTTAGCCTGTAACTTCCTCATACGAGCTTAGCTTTTCGAACATATTAGCTTTTTGGAAATATCTCTTCGAGATATTTCATTTTCTAACTAGAAAATGCGTGTACTTGAAGTACACACATTTTCATAAAATTTGATTTTCTAAAAATGCTATTTAGGCCTTAAAAAATGGCCTACAAGATAATGACCTGGAAAACACAAAAAAAAATTGGTGATTTTCATTGTTTTTTGTTGACTAGGCTATTGACATGGCTTCCTGGGTCCACCTAGAACCCCGAGATGATGTCATTTCATCCCTCTGACTACCCTGGCCCTGCCTCGTCAGCCTTTACCATCCTCCAACTTCTCTCTTTCTTCCTTCTCCTTCATAAACTTCACCCTCTCTCACCTCCCCCTGGCATGCATATCCTTACTTTTTAGGCCCACGATGTCAAATATATTGATTTCTTTTTGTTTTTCCAATAGTTAAAGTATTATATTCTTTTAATATTATTTAATATGCAAAATGATCACAACTGAAAGATAAATATCCACAAATCAATAAAATATATCCTCAGGGAAACCCTCAAGGGGGAGAAAACCTTGCAAACTTTTCTCAGTATAGATTCCTCCAACATGTACAATGTCATGTAGTGCTCTTTTACGAAATCAAGACCAAAGAGACCCATACACGAACCAAGAATATCCTCCTAGATAAGTCTGTACTACTCTCTTGTACTTATATTCAATGAGTGATCAAAATGACTCGATATAACCTCTATTTATACTCTAAAATATATAAAAGACATGACTTATCAATAAACCCTTTCACAATTACACTTAGGAATAACCAATACAATTACATTTAGGAATAAATTCTGAAATTATATAAAATGTCAACACTCCCTCTTAATGAGGAAGGTATTCTATCCGGCACAGACTCTAATACTTTCGCCATCCACACGAGCTCATGACCATTGACTGTCAGACACACGAATCTATACATCACAGGAAATCCATAGTGACTTCACATCATGCATCCAGGGCTGGTGGGTAGCTCTCCAATAGCTACAACATGTCATCATGAGACTATCCATTTTCCCGCAGAAAGCTCGAATATCTTATGCATGACATCCAGTACCTTGTGATAACATCTGTAGCTCGTCTCTTCAGCATGCATCCAAGGTTGGTGGGTAGCTTTCCAATAGCTACAATATTTCATCATGACATCCACTTTCCTGTCATAACATCTAAAGCCATCGCTCCCTCTAAAGAGGGACTACGCCAAGCTTGTCCCTGAAGTACTCAAACTTCGTCCTTGACAATGGCTTTGTCAGCACATCCGCAACCAGCTCATCAGTAGCCACATATTGCAGCCTCACTGCTCCCCTCTGCACCATATACCTGATATAGTGATACCTTATTTTGATATGCTTCGACCTATCATGAAACATCAGGTTCTCTGACAACTTTATACAACTCTGGTTTTCACACAAGATACATGTCGCCTCCATTGCAATATCGAATAATCCAGTCAGTAATTTTTGAAGCCACACTGCCTCACGACTTGCTGCACATGCTACCACATACTCTTCCTCGGTCGTACTGAGTGCTACACATTACTTCTTATTACTGATCCATGAAATCATACCGAATCCCAAAGTGAAGCAACATCCTAATGTACTTGTCTGGTTTGCAACACTACCAGTCCAATATGAATCTGAATATCCAAGTAGACTGATCTCATTGTCTGAAACATACTTAAGCCCATAATCCAATGTACTTTTAAGGTACCTCATCACATGTTTTACTGCAATCAGATGAACACGTTTGGGGTCAACCATGTACTAACTCAAGCTGTTCACAACAAAACATATATTTTCTCGTGTATTTGTCAAATACATCAATAATCCAATCATTTTCTTGTATAATGTAGCATCCACAACCTCTGAAGTCGTATCATCCAACAACTTCATGTTTGATGCCATTGGTGTAGCCATTGTTTTACAGTCCAACATCTTGAGCCTCTTCAAGATCTCCACAACATATTTTCCCTGATTTAGGAAGATCTCATTCTTCCTCTGCCATACCTCTAGACCCAAAAAGTAGTGCATCAAACCTAGGTCTTTCATTTCGAAGTCTGCAATGATTTTTCTCTTACACTCAATGATGAGCTTCTCCACTCCTATCAAGAACATGTCATCCACATATAGTAATAATATCACTAGTCCATGAACTTCAACCTTGAAGTAAAGGTTAGGATATGCACTACTCTTGGTAAATCCCAAGCTCATCAGAAAACCATCAATCTGACCATACCATTCTCTCAGTGCCTGCTTCAATCCATATAATGCCTTCTTTAACCTGCACAATGTGTCTCCCTGTCATGTGTCTCAAATCCTTATGGTTGTTCCATGTAAACCTCTTCCTCTATTGCCCCATTCAAAAATTCCTTCTTCACGTCCATCTGATGAACCTTCCATTTCATCACAGTAGCTATTGAAAGAACAACCCTTATTGAAGTATATCTTGCCACATGAGAAAAATTCTCCTCGTAGTCAATTCCTTCCTTCTGAGAAAATTCTTGTGCTACAAATATAGCCTTGTATTTATCAATGCTTCCATCTATAGCATGTTCTGTCTTGAATATCCACTTGGAGCTCACCACTGATTTTTCATTGGGTCTGGGAACCACATCCCAAATGTCATTCTTCACTATTGACTACTATTCCTTGACCATGGAATCATTCCATTCTTTCTTTCTTGCAACTTCTTCATAGATGGTAGGATTTACATCAATGATATAACACAATAATTCCACATATTCGGGATACAATTTTGGTTTCTTGACTTTTCTAGATGATCCATCATGGGTGCCATATCTCTCTACATATTTGATGGCCTCTTGTGCCCAAGATGGTATTCTCTTTTGTGTAGGCTTCTCCACAGGCCTTTGTGGTTTATCCATATCCTGATCCTCAGGAATGGATTCCTCTACATCCACTTCTCTTGTCTTCTTGGCTCTAGGAACTCCATTCTCTTCATCATGAGATTCCTCTGCACGATCCTGCTTTGATTTTTGAAAAGTTGCATCCTCATCGAAGATTACATCCTTGCTAATATCAATCTTTCGGTGACTAGGAACGTATACTTTGTAGGCCTTCGATGTGTCACAATACCCAACAAATATAACTTTCTTTCCATATGGGTCCAACTTTGTTCTCTTGTCCTTGGGTAAATGCACATATACAGGACAACAAAATATCCTCAGGTGGGTGATCTATGGTTTATCTCCTGAAAACATTTCCTCCGATGCCTTGTTTTTCAAGAACTCAATGGGGACTTTTGTTCTGTATGTACACAGTTGTCATCGCAGCGTCTTCCCATAGATACATAGGTAAATATTGATCATGGATCATGGCCTTCACTGCTTCCATAATAGTCTGATTTTTTCTCTCTACCACTGCATTTTGCTGCAAATTATAGGGAGTAGAGAGTTCCCTCTTAATCCTAACTTCTTTGTAGAAATATAAGAATTCATCTGAGGTGAATTCTCCTCCATTGTCTGATCTCAACATCTTTATCTTCATTTCTGTTAGGTTTTCTACTAGTGCCTCGAATTCCTTGAACTTACCAAATACTTCACCTTTTGACTTCAAGAAGTAAATCCAAGTTTTGCGTGAGTAATCATCAATAAAATATATACAATATATGTACCTACTGAACGATGGTGTTGATATTGTTCCACATATGTCCGAGTGTACAATATCCAAGACTCCTTTGGCTCTACTATCACTGCTTGGAAAGGGATTCTTCACATTCTTTCCTTGTGCACAACCTTTGCACATGCCATATGGATTCACCTGAATCTTTGGTAGTCCTGTTACCATGTTTCTCATGATTGGTAAAGCTCTGTAGTGTAGGTGGGAAAATATCCTATTCCATAGCTCACTTGAATTCACAGTGTCATGAATCAATGTTGAATCTAAGTGTCCCTTTAATTTATACAATCCTCCTTCTTGGACACCGATAACAACTGCATCATCAAACGTCTTTCCTTTTGGCCACATGAGAACTTCTCTATCTACAAATGCAACCCTAAAACCCTTCTCATCCAAAGTTGAAATCAAGAGAAGGTTCTTCTTCAAACTTGGTACATAAAGCATACTCTTCATCCTCATTGCCTTCCCAAAATATAGTTTCTAGGAGGCCTCTCCTACTCCTTTGATCGAATATTGATAATAATCACCCATCTTCACATTATGAGGTGAGTCTTTATGAATTAAGTTTGACAGAGAGCCTTTATACCCTGTCATGTGCTTAGAATCACCATTATCCACCAACCAAGTATCATTTCCAGGGGTGACTGTTCCTATGAGAGTTGATATTAGGACGTAGTCATCATCACTTGAACCATCTTCTCTTGCAGTTTTCTTCGGTGGTTCATCATCTTTAGCGGCATGAGAATGATGCCTTTTTCCCTTTTCCTTTTCTTTTAGTTTAAGAATAAGGGGAAAAAATTTTACGTGTCCCAATTTTTCGCAACAAAAACACATCACATTTGAATAGTCTCTTTGATTCTTCTTCGAATTTTGAGGTTTCTTTGGGATGAGGGTTCTTTCTTACTCTTTCATTTCCTTGTATGAAGAGCTAAATCTTGATCATCATCCCTCAATTTCTCTTCTCTTGCTATCATCCTTGCTTCCTCTTGAGTGCAATATTCCCATAATCTGCTAAACTTGATTAGCTTCCTCCTTGAGAATATTCCTTGAATGAATGAGTCCCATGACCTTGGGAAACCATTCAAGGTGGTCATCACCATTTCTTCTTCGTCAACAATGTCTCCAATACCTTCAATCTATTCCTTGATATGATTTGCTTTCAAGAAGTAAGAGTGAATGGACTCTTAATCTTGAAGCTTCACATTCTTCATCTGGGTCTTCAATGTCATTCCTCTGTTGATGTTTTTTCCTTCAAATAGACGAGTCAATGCATCCCTCATCTTCTTCGGAGATTTTAACGGAGAAACATGATGGATCAGATGATCCTTAATTGAGTCTGCAATAATCCTCTTAGCCATGGCCTGATTCTTTGTATGCTTTGTCTTGGCCTCATCTTCCTCTAGTTCTAGAACTACCTTCTCAACAAATCTTTCTAAATCACGTTCTTCCAGAAGGAGGCCTACTCTGTACTTCCATGCTTTGAATTTTTCTGCTCCTTCCAGCTTCTCGTCAGTTTTGGTGTTGGTAGTCATCCTTCCTGGGAAGATGAATTTAGTTTTCCAAAACACTTCCAAAAATTCGTGGAAAAATCTTCTTTTTCAGGCATGCTCTGATACCATGTTGATTTATTTTTGTTTTTCCAACAGTTAAAGTATTATATTATTTTAATATTATTTAATATGAAAAAGGATCACAACTGAAAGATAGATATCCAAAAAAAATTAAGATTATCCTTAGGGAAACCCACAAGGGGGAGAAAACCCTGCAAACTTTCCTTAGTATAGATTCCTCCAACATGTACAATGTCATACAATGCTCTTTTACGAAATCAAGACCAAAGAGACCTAGACACTAACCAAGAATAGCCTCCTAGATAAGTGTGTACTAATATATTGTACTTATATTCAATGAGTGATCAAAATGACTCGATATAACTTCTATTTATACTCTAAAATACCTAAAATACATGACTTATCAATAAACCCTTTCACAATTACAATTAGGAATAACCAATACAATTACATTTAGGAACAACTTTTGAAATTACATAAAATATCAAAAAAATATCCATGTGGCACATTTTCATTGGTCGTAGGGATGGGAGGGCCCCATTCTACACCCATTTTTCCCTGTGTGCGTACCTTCTCATCCCTCTAATCGGACTATGGAGGATCAAGAGGGGTCGGGATCAATCAACGATGGTGATCGCATTTCACCTCCCATGACATGTCGATTGTGAATAGAGGGGTCTGAAATGGATCCCACTCAATTTCTATCTTGTTGAAGTGGATCCGTCACATGGAATTCATCCCCCCCCTTCATGGTGGTTTCCAAAACCATAAAGGGACCCCCCCAAAACCACTGTTTCGTGGATCAACCGATGCTCGTCCACTGTGGCCCCACGTCACCTGCCACTCTATCCATGTTGCATGCCACCATGGACCTGCCACTGTGGAAATCCATGTCACCTCTTCCACGTCACTGCCATGTGGCCTCTACGTCATGCTAATGTCATCGTACGAAAAAATTCCCAATTTTCCCAAATTTCAAAATTTCTCCATAATTTCATAATTTCATAATTTTTTAAATTTTCCACACAGACCACTATGAAAATCTACATTAAAGCTTGTTGTGCCCAATTTCGTCCCTGTAAACAATTAATTAAATATGGGCATGATTGGTTGGCATTTCTTGGTGCAAATTCCACTCAAATTCGTTCATGAATTGGGGAATTTTTACCCAATTTCACACAAGTCTGCCATGACTTCACTGTAACTTCAAATTTGACCAATTTCAGACCCAAATTTGCTCATTATAAGATTAAAAATTGGGGATTTCTTATTCCTGGGCTAAATTTCCTCAAATTCCTAATGAATTTCCCCCAAATTCACAATAGTAATTTTGACAAACATGTCACAGACATCCTCTGAAATTTAATTTATGCAATTAAGCTTCAACACTCTATCTCTAGCCCAAGCAGGCTCAATATTGAACCTGTGACTCTGATACCATTTAATTAATAAACATGCTATGCATATGAACAAACATGCATCTTAACAACAGATAATACTCAAGCATAATTATAATAGTAATTTCATAATAAAGATAACATAATTAATCACACAACATTCATAACCAACACATAAAAGAAACTTATCTTTAGCTATAAATCACCGACTAGCTACAAACCTTAAACGTTCCTCTGAGCCATAGACTCTATTGCTCATAATCTCTCAGCAGCAGGTCACCCTCGATCTGAGGCTAAACTCCACTAAGGAAAAGGTTTCCTAAGACAAACTAAGGTCTACTAGATAAGAAGAATAAACTTAGGCCAAGGTTCAAACTCCAAAAACCATTCCCAACTCACAACCTCTCATTCCCCACATCCTGTCACACCCCAGGAAGTGTACCCCTTCTCTTCTCAACAATCCTTTGGTTGTCCCACTTCCCTTGCAGGGCTTCAAAAATAGGCTAGACAAGAAGTCTCAGAGCGTTGAAGCACCTGGAACATAAGTCTGCTCTAAGAATTGCAACACCCACCAGCGTAACACACCAGGAAAATAATTCCCAGCAATTCTCTCACCAATAGAGAATGTTCACGGGCCTGACAACCTGCTTCTTCAACTCAAATACCCAAGGAATTATTGGGTACATTTAGTTGCAAAACGATCCCAAGCACAAGTACCATTGATGGATGGAAGGGAGTGTACGAATGGCCAAATAGAGAGTGAGAATGATGAGAATGATTGGAAAATACACTAAGTTCCCACATTATGCATGAATATTTCCAACTTGACACTTGTCATGCTAGGAACTACATTGTCCCCACTTGATGATACATTTCCCACCTTTAGGAAATTAGGATAAAATTATATCCTGTGATTTATACTTTAAGAATAATATATTATATTATTCCCTTGGCTTAAACCCCCCTTGACTTAGTCCCTCTTCCTAAACTCTTATCCCCCTTTCCCTCTAGTGGAGTTATATTCCCTCATACTCTTTTGTCTGATTGGTCTGTAGCAGTGATGTGTTTTTATTAATATCATCGAGTGTAATTAAATATTACAATGATAGGCTCGTTGGCCTTTACCATCTAGGCTCTCTGGCCTAATAATCACAAAGGCATTTTGGCCTCAAAATATATATACAAAGGCACTTGACCTAAAATATCTTGGCTCACCAGCCTATAAAGTATATGTACATTTACAATTGGGGTTCGACCTAGGGGTATTACATTGTATGCTCAGAATTAGTCTTATGGTCACTCAAAATCCTATGAAATGGTAAATCTAATGCAAACTAAAACGAGAATATTCAGTGTTAATTCTCAATGAAGGCTATCTCTAGACTAGTTACTTATGCCGACTTTCAATGATAGAAATCCATATCACATATTTATGCAACTGTGTACATTTATGTAAGGTATACTCTGTTAATTTAGACAAGTTTGAAATCCAGTTGAGACACCTCTGATTTTAGACTAACAAACTGATCTCAAATCAAAATACTCAATCAAAGTGCAACAAATAAATACTTTCAAAAAACTAATAATCTAAATCAGACTGTTACAAAGTTGATCCCAAAGTTTCAAACATGATTTTAATGCAGTTGCAATTGTAGCAAAACATTTTACGAGGTTGATTCAATTTCAAGAATTGAATTACTTCAATAATAGTACCCTGAGCAACTGACATAACCACAATTTGTGGGGAATCTTGTCTATGAGGAATGAATGTAAATGAAACACATTAACTGTAAAAATATGATGTAAGATTAACACCAAATTATAGGAAATTGATTATGATTACCATAAATTAATAGTTATTACAGGGAAAGACAAAATTGCAAGAAAAACATAATTTAAAAGAATACAACACATCCCGTAGGTAGAGGGCCCTTCTAACCTGGAATATGTTTTAGATGAAACGTGGAAAACTAAAATATTATTCAACACACTATATAAACCATAAGATCCTTGTATTCAATAACTGGAATAAGAGTTTACAGATTATAACATATATCTCTTAACAATAATTTCAATAGAATGACTAACTCAATGCATCCTTGATCTTTGATTTTTATAGATATTACATGAAAAAGGTGGAGCGCTACTGAGAATAAAACTCTTTTCCTAAATTGTTGCACTGGTTACAATGGAAGTTACATTTTAGAACAGGGGATATGAGATCCCTGGGGTATCTGTTGAATATATATTTATATTCCCTTGATTCTCCATGTGATAAGGGTGCCCAACTTCCTCTAGCCATGAATCCAAGATCCCAGGAGCGAAATCATGGATTTTACCAATTCTGGCCTGTGTATTCTTGTTTCTAGATGCTACGTTGATCGTGTGTTGACTGAAGGGTAACGATCATATTGATGAAGGAAAATTTTCACCATCTTATGAAGCCCACGAACAACCTCCAAGTGGTAGATCTCGATTTGGTGAAGCGTAGCTATGCAAACCTTGGATGAATTATGAGAAATATTTTCGGTAATAACTTGAAATTTTGGTAAATTAATGAGTAAATGACTTTTAATAACTTTCTACTAGCAAAAATAAGGAATTTGTAATTAACGACAACTTATTACCTTAAGTATTCTTGTTATGCCATTAACTTGGTAGAAGGGGGGAAAAGGAAGGATTATAGACCAAAATAGAAGGTAATTAGGCTTAGTTAGAAGGGGTGAAAAGTGTCAAAATTGGAACCCAACACTCCTCATATGTCTTAAAGTAGATAATAATATCATCCAAGAAAAAAATAACAAATGTGTCTAGGTAATCCTTGAACACTCCATTCATTAGACACATAAAAGTAGTTGGTGCATTTTTCAGGCCAAATGGCACCATCACAAACTCATAATGGCTATACCTGTCCAAAATGTTATTTTGTTGGTGTCTTCTTCTCTGATTCTCACCTAATGGTAACCTGACCTCAAGTCAATCTTATAAAATATCCTTGCTCCTTTTAGTTAATAAAAAAGATCATTGATCTGCGGTAGAGGATACTTGTTCTTTATCGTAGCCTTATTTAGTTGTCTGAAGTCAATACACAACCTCAAAGTTCCATCCTTTTTCTTCACAAAGAGAACTGGAACACCCCAAGGTGCGACACTCAGGCGTATGTACCCCTTCTTTAAAAATTATTCTAGTTGCATCTACAACTCCTTCAACTCTGGTGTGCTCATTTTGGACACTGGAGTGGCTCCAAGCATTAAGTCAATAGAGAAGTCAATATCTCTTTTTGGACGCAATCTTGTCAACTCCCCAAACACATCTTCATACTCCTTCAATACTAGATAATCTTCAAGACTTGGCTCCTTATCCTTTGCTGGCTCTTCCATACAGGTTGCATACATTTGACACCCTTTCCTAAAACTCTTTTTCAACTATAATACTGAAATATCTTTAACATATATAGGTCTTGGAATACCTTGAACCATCCTTGAATTTCCTTCCTCATTAAGGCAAGTGAAAGCCTTGTTGTATCAATTTAGGACAACATGATCCTTGTCTATCCAATCCATACCAATTAAGCAATCATATGACATAAGTGGTATGATGTTCAAATCTATCTCAGTGCTAAATGCATTCATGCTTACTGGGAAATCATTGACAAGTTCACTAATTTTCCTCTTGGTTCCAGTGGTTGGCTAAACCAACCAATACTTGTCATGCTTACATCTCTTCAATTTAAAATTTTCAACTATTTTTGGATCTATATAGCCATGTCTAGCTCCAGAATTAATCAAAATATCTATGGGATGATTATCAATCTTACCTTCTACCTCAATCATGTGGGATTGGTAGTCTACTTGGTTGTTGTCCAAGGCTGAATAAATCCTTGGCATTCTCTTTCCCACATCTTCCACTATATTAGCTTCCAAAATGTTATGCACAATCCTCATCCTATCTCCCTTGTGAGGACAATATTTGTACATGTGGTCTCCTTCACATCTCCAACACCTTATGGGTTGTTGTCTAGGCCTTTTCCACAAAGAATATATCATTTTATGTTCACCCTATGTTGGATTCCCTTGCTAATATGCTTGAGAGTTGTCTCTGATGAAAGGAGGCTTGAATCCCTTCTTTCTCTGATCCATCTCGCTCCTCTTAACAAAGTTACCAATTTAGCGAGAACTCTTTAGAGTTATCATTTTCTAGAGGTCACATTTAGTGGCTATTTTTACCCTTGAATAAAAAAGTGGCACTATTGGTAGCAACCTTTTTTTGGTGGAGGTTAATATTTTGACTTGTTTGAAATCACGACCTTGACAATTAGACAAAAACGTTAAAATTGAACCTCGAATTGAAAAGCGATGCTACCAGTAGCACCAATTTTTTTTGGAGTTAAAATCGTGACTTAATTGAAATCATGACCTTGACAACTTGTACCATCATAGTTTAAACACTCAAAATCAACTCCCAAATTGTTACTTGAAAAATTATTTATTAATTTATTTTATTTTAATTTAATTTTACCTAAAAAATAAATGAGTAGAAAATTTAAAAAAATTGTACAAATTAATTTAGGGAAAAAAACGAAAAAGGAAACACCTTTTTAAAAAACAAATTCATAACCAAAAAAATATAGAAAAAAAATAAATAAATAATAAAAAATAAAAATTAAATATTTTTATAAAAACCTTCAAAAAAACAATTAAAAAAAAACAAAAAAATATAACCACTAGAAAATCCAAGAACCACCCAAAATACCAAATATATATATATATATATATACTAAATTAAAGATTGTAACACCCTGTTCCCATCTTGTAATGAATCATTAATTATGATTACCATGTTATCGAATGTGAACAATGTAAATGTATTATTGTTTAGATTGCCAATGACTAACTGTGGGGGTGAATCCTTGAAGTATTGGCCATGATATCACTAGAGGAAAGTGTGAGGAAACTATAAAGAGAGTTCATTATGTCAATAATGACCCAATTTCTCCTTGTTGAAATAATAAGCCTCATCTGGATCCCAAGGAAAAACCAGTTAATGAAAGAAGGACTGGTGGTTGAACAATCAACTACCCCCATGAATGGAACCATGGAGGATCTAGCTGAGGAGACAAAAAACTGTCAGCCCGAAGTGCCACAGAGTGCAGTTTTCCTGTAGGCCCAGACTGACCCGAGTTTCTTCTAACAGAAGGAACAAGACATGTCCAGAACCTTCTTGGGGAGGAAAAATACGTGCAAGAATACACACGAAAGGCAGAGAAGAAGAGACACACCGAGGAGGAAATGTGCGACCCAAATATGCAGAGAGAGAGAAGGAGCGTGTGAGGCTCTCCAGCTGAGAAGAAGAATAGAAGGATTTAAGTCGTTTTGGTTAAAAGGAAAGAACAAGAGAAAGGATCTCGAGGAATTTGCAAGAAACAAGACCTGAGCAGAAGGTCACGAGCTTGATGTTGAGGGAGCATCTGATAAACCTCGTAGAGGTTGTGACAGAGAAAGAACCTTTGAGAAACTGCAAAGGTTCCCTAGTGATATCATGGCTTGGCACAGGGGTGGCCATAGTGCTAAGAATGAATTCCTCTGAGCCTATGGTTGGGTGGAAAGGCGAAAACCCACAGTCAGTTGGTCGGTGATCGAATGTAATAGATAAGTATTTTGTTTACCCCGTGCACTTGGATTGAATGCATGATTTGAATGTTTGTAATTGTGATTAATTGTGCCTCGCGTGAAATTAATGGTTATAATGCTTACTGCTCTTCCATAAGCTATTGCATTTGAATGGGTGTAAGGTGATAATTTTGACCTCTGGGATGGTTCGAAAATACCTCTCCCTGTTTTAGAACTTAAGTTCTGTGAATTGGAGAGCGCTCCCTTCAAACAAGTTATCCAAGAGACCACAGGATCATGCCCATGGCCTTAACCAAATCTTGGCTAAGAGTTAAAGAGTGTATCCTCTAGAGCTTGACAAATCCTCATATGACCAGAACCATGGAATCCAGCGCTACGCCCAATGGGAGCTAAGCCTTCTAAGTTTCGGGGATTCAGGGATCCAGAGCTCCGAGATGATGGAATCCTCATAACATCCAGATTTGCGTTGAAGATGACCTATCAAACTGGTAACTTGGCGGATGACCAACAACTGGCAGTTAGATACCCGTTATTGTAGGATTCATCCCCTTGCTAAACCCCGATCCACTCCTCGGACGTGAAGTAACCCGAGCCTTAGATCTAAGGGTATTCAAGATCTCCCCTAACCGTTGGATCTACATCGTGGTCATTCCGGCATTGACCACTTCGAGAGAACATAAGTGTTATGACACCCAAAAACCCCGAATGTCGGAGTTGCGAAGTAATGTGGGTCGTCGATCTAAGGATCCTTCGGGACCCCTCTCGGTCGTTTGATCGTGGGGATGAGTGTATCACGTCGAGAGCATGTGGGGGTCCACGTGTTGAGCAACGATGATTCCATGTGTGGTGGCCCTGTGACATAGTAAGAGGTGTCAGTAAACCGAGGCAGGTGCCACGCATCTTACCAGCATGTTTTGGGTTGACAGGTATCCCTCTAGGAGTGCCCAAACATTGAAACCTAGGGACCTTTGAGCTAAAAATTGTGAGCCATTGATCTAGGGAGTCCTTCAAGAACCTCTCCCAAGCGTCCAATAAACTAATGGAAGGATAGCGTGTAGCACTCCGGCGAAGTCATACTCTAGGAGATAAAGGGTGTTAAATAGTCAGAACCTTCGAACGCCAAACTCGCAAAGTAACGCGGACCGTCGATCCAAGGGTGCTTCGGGATCTCTCTCGTCCGTTGGATCTAAATAGTGGTCAGTCCGATGTTGACCTACTCCGAGGGAAAAGGAGTGTTAAGCGAGCAGAACCACTGAACGCCAAACTCACGAAGTGACAAAAGCCGTAGATCTGAGGACGTTGTGGGACCGTTCCTGGCTGTTGGATCTAGACCGTGGTCAGCTCGACATTGACCACTCCGGGGACAAAGAGGAAATTACACAACAGATCCCTCGAATGCTAAAGTTGCGAAGTAACGGAGGCTGTGGATCTATGGACCTACGTGGACACATCTCGACCGTGAGATCTAAGGGACGTTGGAAGGATGTCAGTCTGGAGTGACGTGGCATGTTGATGTCACCCAAGGTGACGTGAACCCACGTTTGATGTGCCATGTGTCGCCTTGATTCATGCTTTTTGCAGACCCTATGTTCCATTGGAAGGTGACACGTGTCTCCCATTGATAGGGCCATGTGTCATCTTTGTTCTATGCCGCGTGTCACTCCATGGTGCGTGGTTTCTTGACCTAATGACTAATGGGACCTCAAGAGTTCAGGACAAGCACCCACTTTGACCACTTCTACTTGTCCCCTTAAATATTATAGTGAAATGGAAAGAAAAGGAAGTCCTTGCTGACTAGATGAAGGGATAAAGGAATTTTTTCTTGGTGTGAGGCACTTGCTAATGTGGAGGTGTTATTGAGGGTAATGTACTAAAGGTCCTCAAACTTTCAGTTAGGGGTTTCATATGGGGAATCTAGTCATTCAGCATTAGATCTTGTATGGAAGCCTAGGCCCTATGGTTTTTGTTATTAGGATATCCTTGTTTCCATTGTTCCCAAAGAGTTATCAGGTGAGCTCTCAGATGTTACAAGTAGTTTACAATTTAAATCTCTCTGAACCTTGTTATTGTTTCCTTGTATGGATAAGAATAAAAACATCCACACGCATGCACTAGTATGCTTCCAATGTATATGAACTTAACTAAGTGGATGGTTGAGTAGGAGAGAACTTTAGATTACCTTGACAACAAGTGGACAATATGAGTTTTTCATATCACAACACAACGAAGCAAGTTCTCTTCAAGGCAAGTAGATGAGTGATAACACCTTAGAGAGTGTGCCACTTATTGTCTTAATTCCCTTACAAGATAGTGATCAATTGTCTCGCATGCTCTAAGACAGCTTTCTAGGAGTATTGGCCACAGCTTAGCAAAACCAACCCACCACCTATAGGAGGCTACCCTAAAGCTTTTGAAAGAGAAACAATAATGATCATGAATGAAGATTCTACAACAATAAATATAATTCCATGAAAAATAGCCAATCAAAATATTGGCTAATTGATCAAAGTTGATAGCTCCAGTAAACCTACAAATCATGGAACAAATAGGTTAGGCTCAACCATAAGACATAAACCACCCAATAATCCTACATGTGATGCACCACATACAACTCACACAAATACTAACAAATCCCATTATAAGACTTTGCACTTTGATCTCCATGTTTCTTCCAACTCCCAATCTACTAATAGAACTTGTTTATTTAAATCAAAATTATAAAGGTAGAGTGCAGCTTCATGTTTCCTCCACCTCCCTATCTACTGATAGAACTTGTGTAAATTAGAATTATAAAGGTAGTATGCATATTGAGCTAAGGGTAGTTCAAAATATTTAATTTTATGATTAAAAGAACTGATGAAAACATGGGGTAATTAACTGTTGCACTTGATAAATTCATTACTGGGCCAAATAGGATGTTGAGGATCACGTATATACTGAGTAGACTATTAATGATTATAACAGTGTACCTAGTTATAAGCTGCTTGATGCTACAGTCATTAAAGCAGTCACACAATAAGAGAAGCAAAGCTAGAAACAATATCATAATATAGAATTATAGGCTCTTCCCATGATATTCATGTGCATATATCAGATGCACATGTAAATTCGTTTTTCTACCTCCAAAGCTATAAACAATATCATAATATAGAATTATAGAGTCATAGACTCTTTCCATGATATCTGTGCATATATCAGATGCACATGTACATTCATTTTTCTACCTCCACATTTGAATACTCCAATTGTAAACCTGAAATTTTCTTAGCAGTATAACTAAGCTCTACTAAATCTTACATGTGCTTATGTCAGCTTTAAACTTAAACACACAATCAACGATAATAGGCCATATGCCTCCTTGAAGTAAATGGTGAGACTTCTGATAGTTGAGAAGCCATCTTGAACTGGGTAGCTGGCATTGGGGGTTTGTTGTCCTTGTCTTTGTTTTCGGCCCGAAGCCATGACTCGACAACTTGAAGCAAATTAACAGCATTTCTCATTTCATTCAGTTCTGATAGTTTTTCAAAGCGCTTCAATTTTCCATCTTCAATATATACAACATGGGTAGCCCATGACTCTAGGCCATCAAAAATATGTGTTGCATAAACAATAGTTGCACCTCTCTGCCAAATGATCAACAATGCATGTCAAATAACTTCAAAAGATTCTGAAAGTTCTGATGCGAACAAAAGCAAAAATAGAAAATAAGGATTGACCTGTTCACACTCTTCCTTAAGAAAATCAAGCAAGTCCAATCTCGCCACAACATCCAAATCAACCGTCACCTCATCCAGCAACAAGACCTGTCCTTGCAACATTAGTCATTTTGGCACAAGCGGCAAATCAAGAAGCATTAGGCATGGCTGAAAAACTTTTAGAATTAAAAATTCAGCATTGACCGAATGCTCGTAAAGTGATATACTAGCCTTGGAATAAAACACATTCTATAAGAAACTTCTTTTGCCCACACTTTTGGTCAAGTGTCTTTGACATTGTTACTTTTTAGCCATAAACAATTACTTGAATAGATAGACTTTGATTGAAAAAAAATGAAACAGCCTAAGCCACCTGATTCAAATTCAAGTTCGAATTTAGCAAAGATAAAATTTAGGAAAACATCACCAAGTCCCATAAATTCGTCATTAAGTTCGAAAAGAAAAAGTAGGTTGTTTCTTTAGAATTTCATATTTTGAAATAAAATTCAAATAAATAAAAAATTATAACTTCAAATTTGATAAAAACATCTCAATATTCGCCAAAGAGTTGACCTAGGTTTTCCTAATTGACTATTTTTTAATTTCATTTAATATTTAAACTTTGCTAAAACTTTCATAATTCAATTTGAAATTTGATTCGGACTAATTAAATTCGTTGAATCTGGCAAATTTAATCAGCTTTCTTTCACATTCGGTGAATTTTTATTTTTTTGGAAGAAAATCATTAAAATGCAGTTACATATTATACAGCATGAGCTCATTTAGAGGAATATTGTACTGGATCAATGCCTACACCATAGTCAAACCTACACCCTGGAGAGTAATTCCAGGCAGAGTTGTTCTTAAAACCAAGTTTCTTGAAAGTCAAAACCTCTTGCCCAACTGTCTTGTTAAAGGCTAAGTTGATCCCAGAAGTTTATTACTGCAATAAATGCTATGACGATGGTCAATACATCTCCCACAGCAGGCCAAATTTTGGGGGTTGGTGCAGTTTCCCATATGCAAAGCCCCTTTTCAAATGCAACATGGATGAAAATGCAACAGGATGGATTTACCAAGGAGATGGTTGTCATCAAAGGCTGAATTACTAGAATATAATGCAAAGCAGATAACCAAAATGGGGCATATCAATTTTTAAATGCCTTATATAGGTGTTTGGGGACCTTAAATTTCACCGGAGCTGACTTTCATTGTGTCCACCCAAACTATATCTTTCTTCCACACATACAACCTTTGACCCAACTAACTAGCCTCAT
>JASDQU011313778.1:7761-24700 GCA_032191745.1 Picea mariana
ATTGTTGGAAATCTTGCAACGCGCTCTTCGTGATGATATTATTTTCATTTAGTTTTGAGAACTTTGAATTTTTTCCCTTTCTTTATCTGTTGAAGCCATTATGAGCATCCTTAGTTGCTTCTGCGAGTTCTGAGTTGTTCTTAGTCTTCTCTAGATCCTTTTTGGATCACGCCTTCCCACTGAGAGTTTTTTGGACCACCAAAATCTTTCATCAATCAACAGATAACTGAGAGAAGAGTTCCCTCACCTTGTCCTTCTCAATCCACTTTGTCTTGCTTGAATGTGTGCCCTTTAAGCCTACTCGAAGATAATCAACATTACCCCTGCGTGAAGTCCTCGTCCTTCTGTCCAGGATGATATATTTCATTAACTCATCCAAGTACTCAAGAGAAAATTCATCAACTGGAGGTATTGAAACTTCCTCATCATGATCCATGATTATGTGAGGCTAAAAAAATTTTGATTTCTCTACATTTACAACTGATTAAATCTGCATATAAGGTGGAAGATACAAACGAAAAGCATTGGTACCACTTTTCTCCAAAATAGTGAAGAGTCCATAATGAATGGGCTTGAGTTTCTTGCCTTCACCCTTTAATCTCTCCTTCTTGATGTGAAGCCATACCCGGTCTCCAACCTGGAACTGATGATCAACCCTGTGCTTGTCATGCCAAGCTTTATATTGTGCTTGACTTTTCTCCAACTGTTCCCTGACTTCCCGATGCACATATTCAATCCTCTGGATGAACTTGCGGGCTCTGACCTCTTTTATTTCTTCATTTGAATCGACATTTCTCTCATACATCAAGTCCAAAGGAACTTTAGGTAGGTACCCAAAACATGTCTCAAAAGGCGAACACTGAGGGGAGGAATGTAAGGCTCGGTTGTAAGCATGTTGTACATAGGGTATATGTTCATCCCATAACTTGGGATGATTACTGCAGTAGCCTCGAAGAAAAAGTACCATTGTTCGGTTTACAACCTCTGTCTGTCCATCAATTTGTGGATGGAAAGCAATGCTCCTCTTCAATTTGGTGTCCATCATTCTCCACAAACTTGTCCAAAAATCCCCAAGGAACCGAGTATCTCGATCTAAGATAATAGATGTGGGTCACCCAAAGTGAACCCAAACATACTGAAAGAAGAGATTAGCAGTCTGCCCAGTAGTGATTTTCTTTTTACATGGCATCAAGATACACATCTTGTTGAACCTATCCACTACAACATACAAGAACTCATGACCCCCTTTTGACCTTGGTAAACCCCCTACAAAATCCATGGAGATACTTTCCCATGGATGGGATGGAACAGGTAGTGGTGAGTATAGCCCCAGTTTTCTATTAGTGGGCTTACAAGTAGAACACATCACACACCCCTTTACATATTTAGTTACAATTTCTTTCATTTAAGGCCAGTAACAAAACCTATGCAAATGAGCCATAGTTTTTCCTACCCCAAAATGCCCAGACATAAGAGAAGTGTGAGCTTCTCGTATTACATGGACTCGTTCACTTGTAGGAATACATATCTTTCCAAGATGGTAGAGTAGTTTTCCCTACAGACAATAGTTCTCTGCCTGTGCACCATGGGTTAGCTTCTCATACACTTCTTCAAAATCTCCATCAATGGAATATTGTTCCATTAGCTATCATGAGATAAAGAAGTATTGTTCAAAATAATAGAAGCAACAATAGGAGGTCTAGAAAACATATCAACTACCTTGTTACTTGTACCCTTTTTGTACTTGATTACTAAATGAAATTGTTGTAGAAAACCCATCCATCTGTAGTGTCGAGATTGTTGCAGTTTGGTTTGTGCTTGGAGATATTGTAAGGGTTGGTGATCGGTATGTATGATTGTTTCCTTCCCTAACAAGTAGTGCTTCAATTTCATTACTCTCTGAACTAATGCATACAACTCTTTATCATATGTAGGATAGTTAACAACAACTTGGTTAAAATTTTCAGAGTGGTAACAGATAGGCTTACGATATTGCATCAATACTGCACCCATGGCGTATTTGTTGGCATCTGTCTCAATCTCAAAGGGCTATTGAAGATTCAGCAATTATAATATTGGTGTTGTACTGATAATTTCCTTCAAAATGTTGAAATCTTTTTGTTGTTTTCCTTCCCACTAAAAAGTGTTCTTCACACTGGTTAAGGCATGCAAAAGAGCTGCTATAAAGGACAAATTTGAAATGAACCTCATCCAATACTAGACTGCACTTAAGAAGCTTCAGATCTTGGTTAATCTTTTTGGCTCAGGCCAATTTACAATTACATCAACCTTGGAAGGTGTTACAGGAAAATTCCCCTGCAGATAGGTGAATCCCCTCTTGGGCTCTAAACTCCTAATACCAAGAAAGAAAGGTGCTAACGTTGATCACTGACATCCCTTTAAACCTAGCTAAGCTAATATATAGATAAGAGAAATAAGATGTACCTTTTTACGACGTTTGTCCTCACCCAGTCCAAGTTGAACTATGATCCCCAAGCTCTTCAACAAGTCCTGCAATCCAATCAAAGACAAAGCATGCTTCCTATTCTACTATGATTAGTTTAAAACTAGATCTATCCATTAAAGACAAATTCATGTAGATAAACACAATCTTGAAGGAAACAGGCCAAGCACATGTGTTAATGAGAACTCAATAGAGATAATTACAGACCTTTGATGAAGCTACAACAGCGTCTTCCAGCTCTCCTTGTCCAACCCCTTGTTCAAATGACCCACAAACAAAATGACTATGCTTCACTGATTATCTTCCTTATGAGATCATAAGTTTGATGCCTTCAATGTCTCTCCTTCCTTATGAGATCATAAGTTAGGTATTTCTCAATTCCTCTATCCTTTCACCATGAGGAGGCCTCCTTATATAGGTTTGGAGAGGCCTAACCATCTTAGATATTCTTGGGATAGGTTGAGGATCTTTCTCCTTCAGTTGTGGATCCTCCCTAAGATCCACCATTGACCTCAAATTAGAATCAAACTAACTCCAGAGATGAAGGGGATTTTTCCCTGATTTTCCTCAACAGCCCAAGATTTCCTCAAACAGGCTAGTGCTCCCCAAGAATGGGGCACAGAGCACTGCAACGCTCCCCCAAAGAAGGGTAAGGAGCGCTAGCACTCCCTGACAGTGGATAGGGGAGTGTTGCCCTTCAAAAATGACTTTTAAGTGGTCTTTTTCATGGTAAAAGCTTTGTACTCTTTGTCAAATGCTTTCTCCTTATTAAACCAGTCTTTGAAGGTGTCTTTTAAGTATTCTTGGTAATGTCGTTCGAGACATGACATAGGCAAGATGACAGTATGATGTTTGTGATACTTGCGTCCAAAATGAGACAATTTCGACACTGGTCATGACGACAATAGGTCATCATTGAAGTGAGTAATTTTGATGTGTAATAGATTGCCCCCCAAAGTGCAAAGTTAGAAGATGGAAATTGATGACTGAAGTACTTTGTAGATTTTTTCGAGCAAGGGTATGCACTCAAAGAACCTGGAAGAAGTTGTACACAACCATCAAATAAATATTAAGATATGTTTCAAACCCAAGGTAGACATACCTATGCTTGAGTGATAAATACTTTCAAGGTATGGCTGCCATAAGATACACTACGAATCCATAATTATATTGACAAAAGGGTATAGCCACCAAAGATACAATGTGGATCTATACTTCCATGACATGAACTGATCGTAGCCATGAAAAATACACAGTGGATCTACGAGACGACAAGACATAGCCATAGACCAATACAAAGTGGATCTATGTGACAGTATATGTGTCAATATTCAAGAGAAACTCCATCGCAACCTAGGAAAAGTACATATCAAAGTAATCACTCAACCCAGGGTCTTCTTACCGATCCTGATGTAGTATGAATCTAACCATGTGAATAGATGTCATGATGTCGAACATGGAAGAAACCACTTGATTACCAGTCAATGAGGTAAATCGTTAAAAAGTGTGAGGGAAATCACCATTGATGTCAATGATTCCCAAGGTACCCTAGTACATTCCAGCGGATGTGAATAGATGAGTTGAATTTGAACATTTGTGGAATCATCCGATCAAAGGTTAATGATATAAATCAACTGTCAGACATGAGGAGGCCTGCCATTGAGGCATGCACATCCCAAGGTACTAATTGGTTTCTAATTCTAGTTTCTGGATAATGTGCTGAAGTCGACAAGAACAGACTCGTCAAAGGAGGGCCTTGATGTATCCCCCATCAATGACATGAAACTAACACAGATATGTAAATTGGTGGATCAAATGAACATGGACTAACACAGGTATTTGTGATGGTTGATTCTCGAGGTAGATACTTCTCTTGAACACTGAGGTACAATAGCAGAAACATGACATGGAACAAAACATGATGATGCAGTGGATACTGTGACTTTCACCGAATGACCTAAAGGAGTAAGGAAAACTCGGAGGATTGTTTCAGTGCATAGGTTTAATGGATTAAAATGTATGCAAAGACAAAGTGTCGTGTTCAAGGGTGACCGTAAGAGTGACTTGTGATGTTTTCAAAAACTGCCTGGCTTGCTTCCTTCAAATTTTTCCCCCATCCAGATAGACGAGTAACTCTTTTTAATTTAATGAGCTCGAGGAGGGTAACACATGCTTGATATAACTTACCTTCAGTAAGTCCCTCTTCCTTTGTTTAACGAAATGGAAGAAGTAAGGGTTCAGTCCCATATGGGCCCTTCAATGTATGATTGTTTAACGAGTCCAGAGAAGGTAAACTCGATGATTTTTCATGTTTAGAGAGTCTAAAAAGAACTTAAAGACAAATCTAGTGTTGTCCTTTTTCGTAATGTTAGTCTCGCGAGGCCGAAAAAGAGATAAATTATCACTCGAAAGATGCCCGTTCAAACCTTTTAACGAGTGGGAAAGGAAGCAAGATCACTCAGCAATGTTTTCATGTTTAGAGAGTCTGAAAAGAGCTTAAAGGAGACTCCAGGGAGTTCCTTTTTCATATAACCATTACAAGTCTGAAAAAGTGATAAAAGTATACTCGATTACATTCTCATGTTTGTGCGAGTACGAGAAATAACAAAGACTAAGCTCAGTATTGGTTTCATTTTTACACAATCTTGAAACAAAATTAAATTATGCTTGTAAATTGCCAACGTAAATTCCAAAGGTTGGGATACCCCTGGATGGTTGGTATTCTACCCCCAGCTTGAAAATCTAGCGGCATAACTCTAGAATGATAATCAAAGGATGGAGACATACCCCCCCCCCAAGCTTCAATTCATTCCCCGACTTTGAGGTTGTCACCAATTTCTGTACTAGATAAAGAAAAAGGATAAGGGTGGATGAAATGAAGGTTCAAACATGAGATCTAAAGAAAGACTCGACTCAAAGGGAGAGGTGACTATTTCATTTTTTAACAAGCTTGAGACAGGAAATAACTATGCTTAAGGCTCCGGGTTCAATCCCCAGATTTTTGTTTCATTTTTTAATGAGCTTGTTATAGAGAGGAAAAACTATGCTCGTGGCGTTTGTTTCATTTTTTAACGAGCTTGTCACAGAGAAGAGAAACTATGCTCATAGCTTCTGTTTCATTTTTTAACGAGATTTCCACAGAGAAGAGAAATTATTCTCATGACCTATGCTTGATCATGGCTTCCAAGAGGATAATGCCCTAGAAGGAATACATGTTAAGGGAAAAACATCGATCATGGCTTCCAAGAGATCTTCACTAGATGGAAGAGAAGCACTCTGGAAGGAACACATGTCAATGACCTTGATAATGGTAGGGAGATATAGCTCTAATAGCCCTATCAAAGAGATCACCATGCTAACTACTGGATATAAATCATCATGAGTTGAAGTCATGGGAGACAACGCCACATAATTAACATGTGGCGGGGGCGATATTGTCTACATATAAGAACCATTTAGGGAGGTAATCCAGTCAGGACCGATGAATGAAAGTTGATCAACAATCACAATTATTCCATCATGAGGGAAAGATATCACACAAAAAAGAGTGGACACAATAGCTTTCATGACATAGAAATAATCTCGCCCAAGGAGTAAAGCAAAATCCAAGGGGCCTTGGACTACCATGACATCAATAAAGACATTTTTCCCTCCCAAAGTTACGGGAAACCGAGGAAGGGTCCCTAAAGGTTGACTGGTTCTTCTATTAAAAGCTAACAGATTCTACGTAACTGTCGCAAGTTGAGGACAACCCAAAGCTTTCCAAGCAATAGAGGACAAAATACTAACAGACGCACCTTTATCTATCAACGTCTGAGGAACGTCCCGACCACAAAGTTGTACTGTAATATGGAAAGGAATGTAAGAGGGAAGACAAGGTCTAGTTAGCGCACCCCAATAAAAAAGGATGGCCTTATTACTTGGAGGGGGTTTCATGGGAGAAGGAGGAATTCCCCCCAGCACGGTAGATTTTGTATCAACGAGAAAAACGTGGGTAATATCGGGTTTACTCTCTAGGGGGAGAGTAGGATCAACCGATGATGGAATCGAATCGACCACTTTGGCACTCCTCAGAGGAGGAGTGGGATTGACCGATGATGGGATCAGATCAACCACTTGGATTTCACTCTCTGGTAGGAGAGTGGGACTGACCGAGGATGGGATCGGATCAACCACTTGGATTTCACTCTCTGGCGGGAGAGTGGGACTGATCAAGGATGGGATCGGATTAAACACTTTGTTAACTAGTTCAACTATGGATGTGACCAAATTGACGACATGATCAACCGAATTGACTGACGAAGGGACCGGATTAATCATTCCATCAACTACAAGTGGGTCAAGAGTAAGCTTGCAATAAGCAGCTGGAATTTGAGGCTATGAAACAGTCATGTCTTCCAGTAATTTCGAGGCTTCATCCATACAAGGGCAAAGGTGAGTTAGATGAATCCCTTTGCATAACATACATGCGAACTTGACTTTACTTTTCTTCTTCCCAATGGTATCTTGACTAGATGATGGGAGGTCATCAAAATGTTGTTCAGAGGTCGACGACATGGGTTGGCGAGGTTGTGTAGACCATGCTTCTATAACTTTGGATAGACTAGGGAAATCCTTAAGAAGATGGATACCCTTACAAAGCCTGCAATGGTGCTTGAGCTTACGAGTTTTTTGGGTGATCTTGGCATCATCAACACTCCCGGCACGATTAACAGTTACTGGATTCTTTCCAACATGTTCAACAGTGGTTGGAAGTTTGAACCCTTGTTTATTTTTCTTCTTCTTATTCTTCCATTTCTTCTTCTTCTTATCCACCGAGTTACTAGTTTTAGAGATTTCACTCGGTGAAGAAGATGAAAGGGAAGAAGACCTTGCAAGTGAAGAAGGTGAAGAAGATCTCACTGGTGAAGAATCAACATGAGATTGATGCTCTTGGGGGGAAGTGCTTACAAATGAAGCACTAACTGCATTCGGGACTACCTAAGTGGAAAACAACCATACTGGTAATCCAATTGTGAGACATGGAAGGCTCAAATTAGCGATGTGAGGAGGACCAATGTTTCCATAAGAAGGAAAAAGAAAAGGTTCCTTTGGCAAGGGGTACCTTCATTGGTCATTCAGGGAACTGATGCCATAAAAAATAAAGATCAAATCTAGAGTCCTCTAGGGAAAACAAACAGCACACGCTAAAAATCTAGTAATCCAGCAAGCAAACAAAACCTTCTCACAATGAGCACACTAGTTGGTGATGAAATCCAACGTCACGGGAACAAACTAAGAAGGGTTTGAGATAGAGCGGGTGGAAAAGTTACATTGACGACCTGCTTAACGGACTTACACCCTGGTGTAATATCCCACACATAATCGTGGGTATACCCTCTAAGGAGCCCGAGTGAGTTAGGCCAATGTCGATTCCAGGTACCGTGAAGACTTTCCCCTCCACATTCACCTTGTGTAAAAACCATAAAGAGATAGGCCACTAAGGTTACCAACTACAACAATGAAGCCTAGGGAAACAGTCGACAGTCTGAACCACGCGCAAGGGCAGGGTATCTAGCCAGAAATCAACTCAAAAGGCTTTCACTCATCACTATGGGTATACCTTCAAGCGACCCCCATAATACGCGCAATCTCTACACCAAGACCAACAAAGCAAGGTGAGTAACTCTGTCAGTCTTAATGTGACCTTAGGTTTGACCCTTGTGTGAGAAGGGCTTCCCAAGACAAAATGTAGCAACTGGATTTCACTGCTCCCTAACACAAGATCCTATGTTTGTTTGCAGCTTTGGAAAGTTATCTTTCACACCTCTTCCAAAGCCCTACAACTAATCTAATGTAAGTTTGCTACCAAAAAATATAAAAATGTGTAATCAATTTTAGTTTAGCGCTTGATTTTAAAGGTTTTTGTTACTCAAAAGGAAAATGGCGTGGACAATATGGTGTTTTGACCGACTCAAAATTTATGCAAAGAGATGAATATGCAATCTTTTCACTTCGATGAAAGCTATGCTACGAGAAGGAGAAAACATTCATCATTCCAGATGCACAATGTCCCCAAAATGCCAAAAACCATGCAATTATGCTACTTCAAATGCAAGTTGGTTTCACTACCCAAAAGCAAGAATGCATTGATCTTCTTGGTTTGATTCTGATGTATACAAAAATTAAATACAAAGCCTTCAATTCTCCACTACTTTCAATAAGGAGAAAGAGTCCTATGCAGATGCAAAAGACACGAAGCAAAAGGGCTACAAACAAAGCATGCACTCAAGGTAGTGAGGTATGAAAGAAAACAATTAGAAACTCGTTCTAACAAACAAGAACATAATCAAGGATTCTACAGCCAATCAAGCATTCAAGGAACACAAAAAAATGCAGAGAAGAATCCAAGAAAAGATAGCGAGAAAGAGAAATCACTCAAAACTGTCCTGACAAAAAAGTAGCTAGAAAAGGAAATTTCACATTTTTGAAAAAGGTTTCAAGATCCAATCAAGACAATAGGGAGTGATAAGCATCAAAAACCAATCCAAACAACTTCACAAACCAACCACAAACTCTGGGCAAATACCTCTGCAAAACAGGTTGCAAAAGACTGAGCAGAAGAAGGCAAAAACTCTCAAAAAAAGAGACTACCGCTCCCTATCTCAAGGGTACATAGCATTGCAATGCTGCCTAAAACACTGTAGGGGAGCGCTGGTCAAAGATCATGTTGAAAAATACTGAGAGGGGGGGGTGAATCAGTATTTTAGCTATCAATCGATTTTTAACTTTTCTTTCACTGAAAAATCTTAGTCTACTTTATAGAGATCAGTTGTTGTATATTCTTATGAAAACAGTAGTGCATCCAGAGATCTTATTATGGGTTTCTTCATTCATCAGATGTCTCTTAAACAGTAATTCAACAAAATAAACTAACACGTATGAATAGGACACATGAACACCAGGATTTAAGGTGGAAACCCAAATCGGGAGAAAACCACAGTTGTTGTTGTCTCTGTCTTCAATGATTATTATTAAGAAAACATTCTACAACAATGTACTAGTGCAGGCTCATACTAGTACGCAGGCTTCTACTTGCAGAAGGCTACAACCTTCTCTTGTTTACCAGCCTTTCCTGGAAGGGAGCTTCAACCCCCTGAAGATAGCACCAGTTTCTACTGGTAGATTGCTACTACTGAAGGGTTTAACCCTCATATTCACTGCTGACCACGTTTCATTAATTTTCACACTGGATCAGGCAGTTTGATCTAGTAGTTATGACAGTAACTGAAATTATCTCAAGAGTAAACACAGATCTACAGACTCCCAGGCAGTTATCAAAAGACACACGTTAAACAAGTCAATAAACCTGGAGATGATGCCTCTGCTCTCATGGTTGTTGAACCCACAACTGAGATCTCTCCGTCAATGTAGATTTGTTGCCCGACTGCCACCAGGAGGTTCCTCTTTCCTCAAACCTTCCATGTGGCCTGCACAAATGACCTCACCCACCAGTAGATATCCATACTGTCAGAAAATGGCCTGTCCTCAAAAGAACCTCTGCGACCTATCACCGTCCTCCTTTTCTTCTTCCCAGTCACCTGTAGGAAGAGCATCGACCCCTTCTTAAGCCCATTGATCCAGGACACGTTCAACGCTCATTGGGTCCCATATTTATTGCCCGGGGGAAATCGGGCCCCTTTTTGAAATTTGAATTAAACCTATGCGCGCCTTTTCGAATCAGGTTTCGGCATTCCATATGCTAGCCCCTTCCATCTACACAATGGTCCATGTGACCTGCCTTCGTGCGACCTTGGTCTTATAACTCCATCGGAGTTTCAGCACTTGCGATGACAAAATGTTTATGTCAACGGGATTTGCGATGCGCTTCAGCCCTCCTAACTGAGCCCTGGTCCATGTGACCATTACCCATGACCACAACCTAACCCCGCCGGGGCTACGGGGTTTGTGATGCATCAATGCATTCACCCGCGTGATTCCCGATCTTCCTAATCCCGACGCTCCTTTCATATGCTGACAGCTGGCCTCCACTACGCCTCTGTCCTCCTTCGCTGTTGTGCTGACAGTTGTACCCCACTCATCGGGATTTTGCGGATCGCGATTTCGAAATGCACAAAACCTTTGTGCCCGGGATCTCCGATATTCCGATTTCCGATTAACCGATGAACGACCTCCTGTCGGGGCTTTCACCGATGGCACCAATCTCCTGCCACGCGTCCTCTCAGATGGACGGTCCCGATTGTGTCGGGATTTCGGGACTTCCGATGTCCTATTTCTTTTTACCTCGGGAACTCCGATTTCCCTATGTCCAATATCCCGATGGTGCCTTGATCTTCGACACCTGTCCCTCAGATGGACGGTCCCGATCGTCGATGCCTTTGCTGACGTCACACGTGGTTTGACACGTGTTAGATCCTGCCACGTGTCACTCTGATTCGTGACTTATATGTGCATGAAGTGTTGAATCTGCCTGACACCTGTCATTCCCTGGTTGTGCCATGTGTCCCTTGCTGACGTGGTCTACTGTCGTGAATTGCATCAACGGTCCAGATGCAATCTTGGCTCAGCGGCTGCGATTTCATCGCGAAATCGCATATCGCGATTTCGGGGTTTTCATTGTCATTGTTCACGAGACTCGTGAAACTCCGATTCCCGATTCTTCGATGAAGCCTCCTGTCTACACGTGGATGGTCCCGATTGCTGCTTGATTTAACGGCTGTGATCAAATCGCGAAATCGCATATCGCGATTTCAGAGTTTTCATTGTCGAATGAATTGGACATTTCAAAGTCCCGATCCCTGATTCTCCGATGGCTTATCTCCCTCGCATCTTTTGCAGATATGACGGCTGTTGGGTATATGCTTCCAATCTGACGGCGCAGATCACTTCTTCTACACGCCAACTCCTGTGCTTAACATCTGCGCAGCTTCTCCCGATCCAACCGTTGTCGGGATTTTCGAGTGAGATCCGACGTCTCTCGGTCTCTTTCCTGTGCTCCTTGCACGTATCAGAGCACTATGCCTCCTGAGCTTATTCTCCTCGAATCCTTAAAGGATTCTGACGTCTGCGCGCGATCATTCACCTCTCTGAACTTTGTCTTTTGTTTTCCTGTCATCCTGTAAAACATGCCAACAATCCTTTATAGATTCTTCCTGTATACATGCCATCTTCATTGTTGTACTTGCCATCAATGACAAGTATATGCTACCTGTTAAACATGTCCAACAGATCAACTCTCTAGTATGGCCTAGAGGGGAGAGCTAGTCCTCCCAAAAACTCAGAAAAAGAGCCAAAAAATGCATAAAAATCACCAAGAATGCATAAAAAAGAGTAAAATTGCCAGTGAAGGTAGGAGAAGGTTAATGGATGATGAACAAACAGTCAAAAAGGAGGAATTGTTTGGGGAAAATGACCTCAAAGATCAAATGGAACAGTGCATAGATCTCTGGATTTCCTTACAACAACTTTCATACAATCAGATGAATGAGAAAGCAGTAGATTGACTCCAAATCTCAAAGAAGAAGAGTGACTCAAAGTAAAGAAGAAAGAGATGTCAAAAATCCAAACAAAGCATCATGAATTCTTAGAAATAAAAATATTGGAGGCCAAAACAAAGGACACACTGAGATGATAATAACCCTAAGCAGATGAATCAACAAAAAGTAGACTCGGAGATCAACTCCCAAAAAGATTTTTAGCAGAAAAATACCAACGCTTTGGTGTCAAGGGCACTAGAGCATTGTTGCGCTCTGTGGGAGCCTTCAAGGGAGTGCTAGCGCTTTGATTATAGAGGCAGGGGAGCGCTAGCCTCTCAAAACCCAAAAAACTTGCACAGAAATAAAAAAAACTCAAGAAAATCCAGAAAATTAGTGTGTATGGGATGAATCCAAGAGCCAACAACACATCTAAGAATTAGAAACACAGCATGAATAAGATATAAAGGTGAGCAAAGGCCAAAACAAGACCAAGGAAGGAAACCAAAAATAAAATCTTCGTTCCCCAACGGATTTGCCAATTTCTGTTACAGGGAAATTCCCCTACAGACAGGTGAATCCCCTCTTGGGATCTAAACTCTTAAGTTCAAGACAAAAAGGTGCTAATGTTGATCACTGACATCCCTTTAAACCTAGCTAAGCTAATATATAGAGAAGAGAAAGAAGATGTACCTTTTTACAACTTTTTTCCTCACCCAGTCCAAGTTGAGCTTTGATCCCCAAGCTCTTCAACAAGTCCTGCAATCCAATCAAAGACAAAGCATGCTTCCTATTCTACTATTATTAGTTTGAAACTATATTTATCCATTAAAGACAAGTTAATGTAGATAAACACAATCTTGAAGGAAATAGGTGCACATGTATTAATGAGAACTCAATAGAGATACTTACAGACCTTTGATGAAACTGCAACAGTCTCTTCCAGCTCTCCTTGTCCAACCCCTAGCTCAAATGATCCACAAACAAAATGACTATGCTTCACTGATTATCTTCCTTATGAGATCATAAGTTTGATGCCTTCAATGTCTCTCCTTCCTTATGAGATCATAAGTTAGGTATTCCTCAATTCCTCTATCCTTTCACCATGAGGAGGCATCCTTATATAGGTTTGGAGAGGCCTAACCATCTTAGAGATTATTGGGATAGGTTGAGGATTTTTCTCCTTCATTTGTGGATCCTCCCTAAGATCCAGCCTTAACCTCGGATTCGAATCAAACTAACTCCATAGATGAAGGGGACTTTTCCCTGATTTTCCTCAACAACCCAATATTTCCTCAAACAATCCAGTGCTCCCCAAGAATGGGGCACAAAGCGTTGCAACGCACCCCCAAAGGAGGGTAAGGAGCGCTAGCACTCCCTGACAGTGGATAGGGGAGCGTTGCCCTTAAAAAATGACTTTAAAGTGGTCTTTTTCGTGGTAAAATCTTTGTACTCTTTGTCAAATAATTTCTCCTTCTTAAACTAGTCTTTGAAGGTGTCTTTTAAGTGTTCTTGGTAATGTCATTCGAGACACAACATAGGCAAGATGAAAATATGATGTTTGCAACACTTGTGGCCAAAATGCGACACTTGCGACACTGGTCATGACGATAATAGGTCATCATTGAAGTGAGTAATTTTGATGTGTAACAGAAGGATCAATTTTTAATTGTCCTCCTCCTACAATATGACCTAAGTATACTTCTCTAGTCTTGACAAATTCACATTTAGACAAATTTACATACATCTTTTCCCTTTGCAAAGTATCCAATACTTGCTTTACATGCCTCACATGTTCATCCCAAGTCCTGCTAAAAATAAGAATGTTTTCTAAATATACAATCACAAAATCATCTAGGACAGGCCTGAATACATCATCCATCACACGCATGAAGGTTCTCGAAGCATTATAAAGCCGAAACGGCATAACTAAACACTCAAACAATACATGTTTGGTTTTAAAGGCAGTCTTCCATGCATCCTGTTATGCAACCCTGATATGATGGTATCCACTGCGCAAATCCAACTTAGTGAAATAAACAACATTCTTTAACTAGTCAAGTAAATCATCTATATGAGTAAGAGGGTATCGATTTTTCACCGTGATTTTATTTAAGGCCTGGTAATAGACACACATTCACCATGTGTCATCTTTCTTTGGCACCATCACGATCGGAGAACCATAAGGAGATGAACTGGGCATGATGACCCCTTGATCCAATAAGCCTTGTACCTGCTTCTTGATCTCTGTCATATCCACAACTGACATCCTATACATTCCCAAATTAGGAAGAGGAGAATCCTGTTGAAGATGTATCTCATGTTGGATTTCCCTCTTAGGGGGTAATCCATCTGGTTCCTGGAAAATCTCATCATACTTAGAAACAATATCAATTAATTCTTTCTTATGAGAAGGATCACATCCTTGGAAAGCGTCAGATGTTCCGACATTTTTCTCTCTTACGACCATGAGTACATATCTCTTATTAGTGTTTATGAGTCTCTTCATTTGTCCTGCACTAACAAGTGTTGTGTTTACACTCATGCTGTGATATCTAACAATATATTCCACTCCCCCCTTAGTAAGGTGGTACTTATTCTCATAACGAACGAAGATTGTTTTACTATCTTAAAGATAAGGACTCCCCAACACTATGACACATATATCAAGTGATACAACATCCAAATCCACTTCATCAATCAACTTTGAAGCAATAGAAAATATTACCCTACATTGTTTGGTGACATTAAGTTTTGATTTATCACATACCTAACGAAGAGGATAAGGCTTTGGATGTGGTTTCGTTTCAAGACCCATCTTTTTGACAAGTGCTTTAGATATTAAGTTTACTTGGGAACCCAGATCAAATTATGTATCTATCTTAGTGTGTTTAGATACAACTCTTATGTGAAATAATTCATTCCTCTCTCTCAACATCATGAGATTCATTATTGGAATTTGAAATAGCATGAAGGGAATCTTTACCTTGTACTCCAACCGTTGTGATCTTTCCTTCCTCTCCTGAATCGGAACCAAGATCGTGTTGCACTGTAGAAATGGTTTTTGTCTTCCCTTCTTTTCCACCGAACTGTTTCGRTCTCTACTCTRGATGCAGTTTCCAACAGTGTTCATCWTCGTGACCACTTTTCTTGMAAKGAGTGCAAGATGGATTTCCTCCTTCTCTCCTCACTGTGGMARTCTTCTTRTCCTTCCTTTTAAACTTCTTAAATGGTTTATGTGGGAGATTGGAAGGTTTCTTTGTGGRATCTTCTTGAACATGCTTTCCCCTGTTCTTAAGGTGAGTGGCTTGCACACAAACTTCKTCAAKACTAGTGGGGTTAAATAAGAGCAAAGTATGATGMATATAACTGTGAAGTGCACCAATATAATTCATTAAAGTTTCATAAGAAACCAAAGGAATGTTTAATGCAAGAGATTTCTTCCTAACTTCTTTTGTGAAACTTTGTACAGTTTGACCTTTATTTTGCCTTAAAGTTTGTCGTTCCATCATTGCTTTATGTAAATAACCCAATGGATAAAATTGTTTCCTTATCATTGATTTAAATTTCGACCATGAGGAAAGAATATTACCACACTTACTTATGTCCTAAAGTTTGCTCTCCCACCATACGAGAGCGGTGCCTTCCAACCGAAGAGAAGCCAATTGCACTTTAACTTCCTCTTCATCAATATGTTGAACACAATGATATACTTCAACCTGTCGGATCCAATTATCTAGCTTTTCAGGATTAGCATCTCCATTAACCATAGGTAAAAAAAAATTTACATCAAGATTTAATAATGGTTTCTTAAAAGAGGCTTTATGGCTAGAATGATGAGAATGCTCAGAGGAAGAAGAACTAGAACTTGATTGTGAATATGGAGGCTCAGGAGGGTCTCCTCCAGCCCCTTGGTTTACCAAAGCATCATCATCAACTTGTGCTTTCTTTTTCTTCCCCTTCTTCTTCATCCTCTTCTCGTAGTCTCCATACATTCATTCGACCATTTCTGACATGCGGCAAAAGACCATATGGAAGTTTTTCTCATGTTCATCACGCATGTCCTCTTATGTCATTTTCTTAAGAGTTCATTCACCCTACTTATGCTTGGCCCTAGTAAGCATTCACACTCAACAATTCAAGTCAAAGATGACTGCTCTGATACCAACATGATCCGGGATCTTTTCATCGAGTGAATTATAAAGAATTGCATTAAATGAGCATAAATTAAAGTGCACCATTAAAGAAGGAAAATTTCAATAGTGAAGAGACATAAGCAGCAAATATGAACACAAAAAACTTGATAACGGAGTTTGTCCCTGGTAAACTATGTCTTCGTGTCCTACTTTCAAATGGGTAGGCCTTTTTATTAACTCAACAAAATAATTTGGCAAAATACATAAGTATACCTCATTCTGAAATCAAGCTACAAAAGTTTTGCTCAGATTAGAAAACATACAGCACCACTGAATTCGTGGCATCGAATGACCCAAAAATGCTTGTCTCCATGCCTTGATCCAACTCTGGTGCTCCCAAGGCCAAGAGGAATTATGTCTCGATTTTCGTGCCATACAACCTACAATAAATGTTGAATAATTGTCTCAAAATGTGTGTCGTATGTACCCATGCGCCTCCTCCCCGATACACTAGGTGGATACACCTTTTAAGCAAAAAGAGTGGGCTTTGTAAATGACGAAGGTTGTTGGCCTTATGGTTAGCGGAGCATACGTTAAGGCTTTGATAGTGGGGGAGGTCTCGGGGTCGAGCCTGTGGGCCTCCCCTTTTGGCTTTGTTTGTTGTAACATATACATATATTTGAAATGGTTTGTTTGTTAAGAACCAAACATCAATATAGCATAGAAAAACCTCAAGAAAAGTACTCAACGCCTTGAAAAAGAGATAATATCAGATAATAAGCCTCTTCGAGGGGGCAACCTCCTTTTACCCCACTTAAATGTTCAAGTACAAGATGATTCAAAATGAAAATGTCTCCTTGGTATAT
>JASDQU011313780.1:0-18166 GCA_032191745.1 Picea mariana
ACTGGGTGAACCACGTAAATCTGTGTCTGTCTTGTATTGTGTGTCTTCTGTGTTTTTTTTCTGCATTTGTTTTATTTTATTGCTCCGTATTCCTGTTTTTCTAACAAATATTCCACTCCTCTTCAGACTGAGAAGACAATTTCTGACGTAGTGTTTCACCCACCCAAGGGAACAATTCTAAAAGTGACATCTAATCGAAATACATGTGCTAACCAAAACTACAATATTGTTGAAGATTTGGCGCAAGCGCCTTGTGCTATGTCAACCCTCGAAGTTCTACAGAACTCTCCAAGTCAGCGTAGAACCTTGTTGTAAACCATTCGAGCTATGGATCTAGAGGATTCGAATATGATTACATTTAGTCTAGATTATTTTAAGGAGAGGCTCTCCCACCACTTAACATTCCAAATTCAAATTTTGGTTGGTGGCAAGCACATGCATCAGATTGTTTTGGATGAAGGAGCCTCCACCTATGTCATGTCTTTACCTTGTTGGAGAGCCCTTGGTTCTCTTAAACTTACCTTGTCTCCTACCACCTTGCAAGCATTTGATGGGCGTGGTTTTCAACCTCACGGACTCTTGCAATCTTTCACTGTGACATTGAAGGGTAAAATCATTTTAGTCGATATCGAAGTAGTTGAAACCCCCTTGGATTATAATATGTTACTTTGTCGTAGTTGGTTCTATGCAATGACTATCTTTGCATCTATATTTTTTCATATCTTACGATTTCCCCATCAAGGAAAAATTGTCAATGTTGACAAACTTGACTATATAACTCCAAATCTCCACAATGCTACAATGAATAGTGTCCCTTTTCTAGGTCTTGTTAAAGCCTTTGTAAAAATGTCTGCGACTTGTTCTTTTGACCTGCAAAATTCTAAACAGATCTCTTTTTTTCACCAATTCTCTAATGAAATGATACTTTGTATCAATATGCTTGGTTTTCTTGTGAAACACATGATTCTTTGATAACATGATGGCTGAATTGTTGTCACATAAAACTGTTGTTAGTTCTTGTTTTTCTAGCAACAAATATTTTAACATCCTTCTCATCTATATTGCTTAACAAGCTATGTTTGTAGCTGTGACATACTCTGCCTCTGTTGAAGAAAGATTCACAATGGGTTTCTTCCTTGATTCCCATGATACCATACCTATTCCAAAATGAAATGTGTACCCAGAGGTACTTTTCTTGTCATCTATGATGCCTCCACAATCATTTTCAGTGTATCCAATGAGTCTGAAATCTTCTGAAGTGGAGTACTTGATGCAAAAATATTTTGTTCCATTCACATATCTCAGAATTCTCTTTCCTTCCTTCCAATGTGATTCTTTTTTAGTTTCCATGAACCTTGAAATTAGGCTCACTCCATACATAATATCAAGTCTTTTGTTGTGAGAACATAAGACTACCTACAAGTATTTTAAACAGTTTGGGATCCACCTTGGACCCTTTATCTTCCTTGCTTAACTTCAATCCTATTATGACAGGTGTTGGTGTTGCTTTTGAATTTATCATATTGAATATTTTCAATATTTCATGTGCATACTTAGAGTGTGAGATAAATATGCCAATTTTGGACTGGTGCACTTCTATTCCCAAAAAATATCTCATAATCCCTAAATCAGTCATTTCAAATTCATCCTTCATGACTGACTTGAATTCTTCTATTCCAAAGTCACCTGTAAAAATAAAATCATCCACATATAAACAAAAAATTAACATGTTACCTTGTTGATTTTATTTGATGTACAGTGTTGGCTCACTTTCACTTCTCTGAAATCCATTTTGTGTGAGATAGGAATCTATGCAACTGTACCAATCTCTTGGAGCTTTCTTTAAACTATACAGTTCTTTCTTCAATCTTTACACTTTGTCTTCTTGTCCTGGAACCTCATAACCTTGTGGTTGTTCCAAATAAACTTCTTCTTCTATATTATTTCCATTAAAAAATTATGACTTTACATACATTTGATAAACAGACCACTTGTACTGCATGACAATTGCTAACATTGTTCTGACTGTGTCCATGTGTGCAACTGGTGCAAATGTTTCATTGAAATCAATTCCAATTTGATGTGTAAATCCTCTTGCAGCTAACTTTTCCTTGTGCTTCTGCATCTTGCTTGGTTTTATAAATCCACTTGACACTTATAACATCCTTTTCTTCAGGTACATCTACCAGTTTACATGTTTGATTGTTCTCTATGCATCTGATTTCTTCATCCATGGCTTGTGCCCATACATCCTCTTTGACTAATTCTTCAAAGGTTAATGGATAATCTATTTGGGAAAAAAAGAAAAAACTGAAAAATGAATTTGTTGCATCTTCATTATAGATGTCGTGCTGAATTCTTGTCTTTCTTGGTAAAAGACTTTATAATGTTTTATTTGGAGATGTAGAACTACTCAGACTCCTTGCTAATGTTTGATGTGATCTAGGTGTAGATTGTGCATTTGATGTTCTTACTGGAGTATTCTGCGCTATTTTTTGTGTCGCAGTGCCAGGTGTAGAAGGGACTGTGCACTGAATTGTACAGGGTGTTTGAAACACCTCATCTTCTTCTATTGTTTCATCATTCCCCATTGCATCAGTAATTTTCACTATCTTTTCTATGGTTCCATCCCATGCTTCATTCTCCATGAATTGAACATTGTAGTTGATTATGACTTTTATTGTGACATGGTCATACAACTTGTATCCTTTTATTTCTTCAGAATACCCAAAAAATATACATTTATGTCCTTTTTTGTCAAGCTTCCTTCTCATCTCATCTGGAACATGTACGTATACGATGCAACCAAAAAAATTTAAGTGCGCCACATTATGATTTGAACCTATCGAAGCTTCTTAGGAACTTTGTTCTTCACAATATTTGTCAGAATATTTTCAGTATGTATATTGTAGTTGCTACTTCTTCAACCCAATGCTCATTCGAAAAATGTTTGTCTATCAACATATTGTGCGCCATTTCCATGATGGTTCTGTTCATTCTCTCTGTGACACTATTCTACTGTGGTGTGTATCGCACGGTAAATTTCTTGTAGATGCCATGAACTTTACAAAAGTTCTGAAATTATTTTGACATGCATTCTCCTCCTCTGTCCATTCTTAGACACTTGATGTAATAACCACTTTGTTTCTCCACAAGTCATTTAAATTGTTGAAAACAACCCAATGCGTCATATTTATGCTTTAGAAAATAAATCCATGTCTTTCTTGAGAAATCATCAATAAATGTCAGGAAATATGTACTTCCTCTTATAGATGGAGTTTGCATTGGTTCGCAAAAGTTTGAATGTAATATTTCTAGTGGAACTTTTTATCTATAAGACTTTCCAACTGGAAATGGTTCTCTGTGCTTCTTGCCAAATATGCAGCCTTCACATATCCTTTCTGGTTTTTAAATCAATGGAAAAATATTTACCATATCCTTTGTGTGTAGCAACTTCAGACCTCCAAAGTTCAAATGTCCAAATCTGAAATGCCATAGCCAAGAATCATCCTGTATTTCATATTGGAATGTTGCCTTCATCTCTGTGCCATTTTCTCCTTTCTTAATACTTGTCATCTGGATTTTTTCAATAAGTAGATTTCTTGGGAATTTATCCATGATCGCACAGTGATTATCGTCCATGTAGATTATGTATCCTTTTGTAACAGTTGTCCTATGCTCATCACATTATGCTTCAAACTAAAAACATAATATACATCAGACATAATGTTTTGTTCTCCTTACTTAGTTAAAATATTTATACTGCCTTTACCTAAGACAGTGATTTGGATATATGTTCCAAGTGTAACTTGTTGATGATTGCAGCTCTGTGAGACATTCTCCAAGACACAAAACCGAGAGAGAGCCCCTGAGAGGGTTGTGTGGTTCATATCTGAGATAGAGATGGAAGGTAGAGATTGCCTCCTCCTTACAGAGAGTTGAGAATAACTCCAGATGATTCTCCTGTGTAACGCAGTGAGAAAGGATATTTGCAGAGTTGGATGTGCCTGTGGATGAGCACAAGGTGAACATGTGAAATCCCAAAGTGTTAGGTGCATTGTCATGAGACACAAATGAAGATGATTTATTAGCCTCCTTTGAGTAGAGAGTTGATGAGAAACTCCATATGACTCTCCTGTGTAATGCAGTGGGAAAGAATATATGTTGAGTGGACGTGCCTGTGGACAAGCACAGGTGAATGTGATCCTAGTGGCTGAGAACTAGTGAAGAAGTGGTTCTTCTGTGTAATGTAGTGAGCCAGAGATATGGAAATCCCTATGGTTGTGCCCCTAGTGGATGAGCACTAGTGGGTTTATAAGATCCCTTGCTATATTGTTCAAGAGTCAGACCTGCTTGTAACCCTAATTGTAATGTAAAGGGTACAGGTCGACCCCACCTTAATGCAATTGATAATTAACGTAAAAGATAATTAATTTGGTTAATATTAATTACATTATGAGATAGAGAGGTCAGAATTGTTATGCCAATAGACACTTATGTTGACATGTCAAATCTAATATAAGTAAAGGTAAATTCCCCATTGAGGAATCATATCTTTTGTATGAGTTTGGAAATTTTAGCAAGTATATCTTCTTAGGAAAAGTGCGCACCTCTCTTGGGTGCTAGTATTCTAGGGTTTGCAAGCACCCTCTTGTGTGCTAGGTTTTCTTTGTGGTGAAGGTATTTCTCTTGAATAATATAGCAAAGTATTTAGCTGGGTTTTCTTCCCTTATTGAGAAGGGTTTCCCAGGATACTTCTTGTGTTCTTGTGCATGGTGTTTCTTCTTGTGACCTTGGTTGCTGCAACATTATTGGTTATGGTTAAGTTAAATGATAAAATGGAATGAACTTCATGCTTAACCTTGTCTATTGAAAAATCAACATGGTATTATATCATAGGTCTTGAAGAACCCATTGCACAAACATCTACCGGTGTTTTCTCTTTTCTGTAGAACCCTACGACCCTCCTAGGATTTCTAGAAAAACCGTACGACCCTGCTTTCTAAGGTGTTTCAGATCTTAAAACTTGGACGTTGGGGATAATTTTGGAACATGAGGGTATGGACTCCTTCAAAGCACCTCCAAAAGCTCTTAAAATGAAATTTCGAGAACTTTTGATTTTTGGCCCTAGGGTTTCTAGGGTTCCACAATTTTTTTCAGATTTTTGGTTTTAGGGTTTCTACAGCTCTTTGAAGAAGCCTTCAAGATTACCTATGTTCTTATGACTTTCAAGGATTATTGTTGGCAGTCATAAGTCCAAAAAAACCTAAGGTTTCTAGCCTAGCCTAGCCGTTAGGTTTTCTAGCCTAGTTAACAAGGGTTTGTGAAGAATCTAAAAAATATGATGAAAAAAACTATTATGGAAGATAAGATTGATCGATCAAGAAACTTCAAGTTCCTAGAAGACAAGACTTGATAGGAAGACTTATTGTGGGTGATACAAAAAGGTTTACCAGAGACATCTATCGATGAATGAAAGTTATATGACGTCAAGACAAGGAAGCCAACATCTACTCAAGTTCTTACATTGAAGGGCTAGCTTCAAAATAACATGATGACAAAAGGTGACACCGTGACTACCTTATTCATGAAGATATCAGAGGATAGAGATCAAACATGTGCCATTGGAGAAATTATATAAGTTCCCTCAGGTATGCACTTGTATATATTATTTGTATCATTGTCATGAGGGAAATTGCAAGAGGAAGGAACCTTTGCTAAAGTCATGGATCCATAGGGATCTTAGTGCATTTAGAGGAACAACACATTGGAAGTGAAGACTCCAGGTTTGAGTGTTCTAATTATCATGCATCTAAAATACATTCCTAAAGTTTTCTACATTACAAGTAGGTGTTGTAGTTGTGACAACAATCCTTAAATTGTTTTGATTCTAGAGATGTATTCATTATTCTCCTTTAGGAGATATTCTTGTTTTGGTTCCTCTTTTTTTTCTTGTTCTGAACAGGTTAACAACAAAGGAAGATTTTTATCTTTTAGAGGGAGTCAAAACTATTTGAGAAAGAGGAATAATAGAACCATCATTAAGGAAACCAATGCAATATTGCATGATCATAATCTTTCTATGATTCTATGGGCAGAAGTATGCATGACACGTAATATGTTTCTAGGTAGAAGAATACCAGTATATCTTAAAGAATGATGTATGATCAGGAGACCAAAACGAAAGTCTGTGGTGACTTTCAAGTGGATCTATAAGATCAAGCATGTAGCCGATGGAAGTGACGAGAAATACAAAGCGAGATCTATAGCCAGAGAATTCTCACAAATAGAGGGAGTCGTCTATAATGAGACACTTGATCCAGTAATCCCGATACAATTCCATATGTAATACCATCCATGAGTTGGGAACTATATTATACAGATGAATTCTTGATGAGTTTGGGTTCCAACAAGAGTATTGTTGATCCAAACATATATTATTATAGTGTTGGTGATGAGAGTTTGATTTGATGACTTATTCAGAAAGCTTGTTGTTGGATAGAAGTAAGCCCTGACTTCTGATTTTGAGATGAAGTATCTAAGTATGATGAACTACTTATTGGGACAAGAATTATGATAAAGGACCGATGAGATTTTTCCGAGTCAAGGAAAATATAAAATAGGAATATTAAAGAAGTACAATATGTCAAAATTCAAAACCACCATGATGGATTTGAAGAAAATGAATGATGATGATTCAAACAAGATTAATCCACAACTGATTGGATCATTGATGTATTTGGTTAACACCAGACTTGATTCATGTTATACAGTGAATATGCTTAGTCAATCCATGAGTCAGCCAAGATAGACTCACTGGATAACAGTAAAGCATGTATTGATATATACACGAGGCACAATTAGATATGGCCTGAGATATACCTCCAAGTGTCAAATTGAGTTTGATATGCCGATACAGATTGAGCAGAGATTACAGTGGACCGGAAGAGCACATCCGATTGTTGTTTTACTGTGAAGTTTTCCATGGTTTCTTGGCGCAGCAGGAAACAAAACTCTGTGGCCTTGAGTACCATAGAAGCAAAGTATGTAGCATCGAGTGTGTGAAGCCATATGGCTTCACAAGCTTCTGACAAATTTACTTGATCATGAGATGGATCCTATGATGATAACCAAGAGCCGTGTGTAAATCACTTTGAGAACCCAGTGTTTCTTGATGGATCGAAACACATTGAGATGAAATATCATTTTATTAGAGACATGATGCATAGGAAAATAGTACACATGCAGTACCTTCCTACACATGAGAAGATTGCAGACATCTTCACCAAATTAGCTTGGTGAGGAATACTTCCCTAGTTGAGAGGGAGTGTTGATGACTAATGCCAACACAAAGTTAAAAATACATCCTTGTGAGACTTGGAATGATGAAGATTTCCTCCCTACCTGAGAGGGAGTGTTGATTATTGCAGCTATGTGAGACATTCTCCAAGACACAAACCTGAGAGAGAGCCCCTGAGAGGGGTGTGTGGTTCCTATCTGAGACAGAACTAGAACATAGAGATGGCCTCCTCCTTACAGAGAGTTGAGAATAACTCCAGATGATTCTCCTGTGTAACACAGTGAGAAAGGAGATCTGCAGAGTTGGACGTGCCTGTGGCTAAGCACAAGGTGAACGTGTGAAATCCCAAAGTGTTGGGTGCATCATCATGAGACAAAAATAAAGATGATTTATTAACCTCCTCTAAGCAAAGAGTTGATGAGAAACTATAGATGACTCTCATGTATAATGAAGTGGGAAAGAAGATATGTTGAGTGGACGTGCTTGTGGATGAGCACAGGTGAACATGATCCTAGTGGTTGAGCACTAGTGAAGAAGTGGTTCTTCTATGTAATGTAGTGATCTGGAGATATGAACATCCCTATGTATGTGCCCCTAGGGGATGATCACTAGTGGGTGTATAATATCCCATGCTATATTGTTCAAGAGTCAGACTTGCCTGTAACTATAATTGTAATGTAAAGGGTACAGATCAGCCCGACCTTAATGTAATTGATGATTAATGTAAAATATAATTAATATGTCAATATTAATTATATTATGAGATAGATAGGTCGGCCATGTTATGCCAATAGACACTTATGTTGACAGGTCAAGTCTAATATAAGTAAAGGTAAATTCCCCATTGAGGAATCATATATTTTGTATGAGTTTGGAAATTTTAGCAAGTACATCTTCTTGGGAAAAGTGTGCACCTCTCTTGGGCACTAGTATTCTAGGGTTTGAAAGAACCCTCTTGTGTGCTAGGTTTTCTTGGTGGTGAAGGTATTTCTCTTGAAGAATATACCAAAGGATTTGGCTGGGTTTTCTTCCTTTGTTGAGAAGGGTTTCCCAAGATACTTCTTGTGTTCTTATGCATGGTGTTTCTTCTTGTGATCTTGGTTTCTTCAACATTATTGGTTATGGTTAAGTTAAATTCTAAAAATGGAATGAACTTCATGCCTAACCTTGTCTATTGAAAAATCAACATAACATTGGTTTGGAATGACTCATCCAAACTAGAAAATAGTTGTATGTTTCATGTCATGTGGTTAATTCATCCTAAATCTAAATACCATATGTCACAAGTAATTGCTTGAGAAACACTGCATTCAACTGGTGAGACTGTATTAGGCATTTTTGCAGCACTAGGCATTGCTACAACGCGCACCATAAACATAGGGTGAGTTTGGTTATTTGAGTTGTTTGACTGATCTTGACTTTGCTTGTTCTGATTATACTGTCTCTTTCTGCACTCATGTGCATAATTTTCATAATTTTATAGTAATGGAACTGGATATTTGATTTGTCAGTTATTTGACAACTTGAATGATTGGTACTTGGGTTTTGACCTCTTTCACTGGTATTTCTAGGACTGCTACTGCATCCACCTATGACAAAACTTCTTCCTCTGCTTCTAGAGTTAGCTCTCCCCCTTCCTCTTCCATGACTTATAGATGACTACGCGGAAAATGCATTCTCTAATGACATACTTGACCTATTCAATCTGTGTTCATGATTAATGAGGGAATCATCTACACTGAACTGACTCAAATCTTTTCTCTCTTCTATAGTCAAAACAAGAATATCAAATTTAGGAGGAAGACTCCTAAGTTCCTTCTCAACAACTTTTTTGTCTTCTATGGTTTCACCATGAGACTTGATTTGATTTATCAGTCCAATGACATTGGTGTAGAATGAATCTACTATATCTGAATCTTTCATTGACAGAGTTTCAAAATATCTTCTAAGAATCTGCAGTTTTGCAGTCTTTACTTTGTCCATAACCTAATAAGAGGTTTGTAATATGTCCCATGCTTCCTTGGATTTTTTTTTTGATGCAACTCTTGGAAGTATTCTCTCATGCATGGCTTGATGTATGTAAAACAACGCCTTTCCATCCTTCTTTCTTTGATATTTCAGGACATCTTTCTTAGCTTCTGTGAGGGAATTATATGTTGCCTGATATACTAGTTCCACATAGGCATTCTCGACTATCTCCCATACATCTTGACCTCGGAACAACACCTTCATCATTAAGGACCACATATCATAATTATTTCCTGTAAACGTGGGAAGTTGCAGATTTGAGTTAGAAGCCATATTTCACTTTTCAACAGAGTTTTTTCTCTTGGACTTGTTCTGATAGAACCTTCTCTTGATCAACTTTGATTTTGATTAACCTACTCTGATACCAGATCTTGGATCTGATGATGCGTGGCTCTGGTAACATATCTCGGATCGACATGTGTGCAGTATACTCTGTGCAACATAGTTTCAAATACTGTGCACCAAACATGCTATGTGACATAGTTCTCAAGACCACTACACAGTGCAGAGACTACTCATTTTGTTGCGCGCTGTGAATACACACACTTAGTGAAATCATTTATGAATTCGGAATAACATAGTGTTATGCTTAGCACATCAACTTAGAAAGAAGAAAAAAACTTGTCAATACACAAAAATGCTTGATATTAATGAACTTCGACGTAGTGCGCGAATACAAAATACAATGACAGAGATGAGCTTCGACTCCAATGACTTCTTTTGCTGACTTCACAGAAACAGAGCATGTGCTCAAACTTCTTACAGTCCTCAACTGTTGCTGGTTCTCGGTTGTTCTCTCTACCTCATTTTTTCTCTACTTATCAACTGTGCACCATCCTCTGTGCATATACTATGCATCGTCGAATAACTATATGACTCGGACTTATATGGACTCCGACTGAGACTTCCTTTAGAAGCTAAGACCGACTCAACATTAAACACTACCATTAATATGATAGACTCTTCAAATACTTATCATAACTCGAGAAGATAAGGATTGGCTATATTTATAGCTCTCCTTCTTGTTGACTGAATTTTGAGTAAACGTGCAACTTTGCACAATCAACAGAGACATGAAGATCTCACCAACTTGTAATTACTATTTCCAACATGTAATTGGTTCATGTTATACTGTAATTTATTAAATGATGTTAGGGACCTCAAGAGACAAAACGGTGGAGATAATTGTTACAAATTCCCTGCAACTCTAGTACTAATGTGGATCTAATCTTTTGAAGAGTTGGCTAAGGCAAAGTCTGCTATTTTGGGTCTGTGTTTATGATCCAGTAATATATTGCTTGCTTTAATATCTCTGTGAATGATCTGAATCTCAGATTCCTCATGAAGATATGCCAACCCACGCGCAATTCCAACAATGATTTTATACCTCTCTTTCCAGTAAGTAAATGACGTTTTGTTGTATCTACAATCAATGCCTCAGATACAGTAAAAACATTAACAATATACACAAATAAACTCCAATTGAATAGAAATGGAGCAACCAAGCAATTTCACTAGATTCTTGTGTTGAACACGACTGATAAGACTTGCTTCGTTTAGAAAATCATCGTCCAGGTCCCTTGAACCTAGATTCAGTAAAATTAATGTAATTGATCCTTAGTCAAAATTAATTTTATTATATATGATTTCTCCCTTTATAATTGGATAATGGATAGAGTAAAATTAATAAATTAAAATGTTAAATGAGTAATCTCACTTTAAAGACACTTCCGAAACCTCCTTCACCAAGTTTGTTCTGCATTTTAAAATTGGAAGTAGATTTTCTCAAAATATCGTACTTGAAAATGAGCTCCGGATTGTAGTTCGAGACAAGATATCTTATATGAAAACACATAACATGAGGGCATCTATTTATTCATGCGGTAGATAAATAGGCAAACAATTCACAGCACACATTATTTAGCCGCATCTTAGATCCTTAACACTGAAAGATTTAATAACAATTTTAGGACCTTTGGTTCCAGATATTCGGTCCCGATGTTTCAGGCGAGAGTAGAAATACCACATCGAAAGGCTTATGGTTGCACTTAATCCAAGCACATCTATTATGCCCAGAGTTATCCCAAGAACATCTATTATGGTTCCTTCTGCAAATTTTATTAGGACATCTCAGTGAATATTGTTTTGTTTCACCAAAATAAAATCTTTACAAAACAAATAAATTTCTTATCATTCCAAACTATGGGAAAGAAAATAGTGGATGCTGGCGGGGACGGCGAGAGATTGCTCTCATTTTTTCTTTGTACGAATATGCACAAGAAATCTCAGTAAATTGGCTATGTTTTAGTTCACGAAAATGAAATCTTTACAAAACAAATATATTTCTCATCTTTGCAAACTATGCGAACAAAAATACTAGAGGTTGGAGGGCCTTTTCTTGGCGGTGACGGCGAGAGATTGCTCCCATTTTTGTTTTCTACGAACTTGCACCAAAAATCTCAGTAAATTGGATATATATTAGTTCACGAAAATGAAATTGTTACAGAACCATTGTATACTCCTTATAATATTAAACTATATGAAAGAAGATACCTGGCAATCGAGGACTTTCTCTTTGCAGCGTCTGCCAGAGAACGAAAGTGTTGAAAAATTCAAAATTCTCATAATGAAAATAACAGTCATGAATACGAATTGTGCCCCATGAGCTCCACTTTGGCATGTGAATATATTCATGGACAGATCTCCCTAACACTGCGCTAAGCTGTAAATATTCCCCGTTAAACTAGAAGGCGCAACGACTAAATCTGCAGCGAAAAGTTTGGGACTCTGCAGAGATTTATTGGAAACATTTGAGATCAGGTCCATCACAATTTTTGTGAATTGTTGTGGCTGACTGTTGTTCGCAGTGTTGCAAAGAACATTTAATGGGGAAATCCCTGTCGTGTCAAAATCTTTTTAAACATCCTGATTGTTGTAGAGTAAGAAGTAGCCTTCTAGTTGACTGAGTCGAGAAGTATTGTTGCATCCATCAACAAGATTTGCTGTAGATGCACACTGTTTGCAAGCGGAGGAACCTAAATCTCCCCTGCATTGGACAAACCCATAAACTATACTATTGTTGTTTTGCCCCTCAACAACAATGTAAGTATTGACTCTCATGTGATTAACGTTCCCCACCAGTGATTCCAAAAGCTTGTTTAGATTTTGCATAAAGGCGTTACCGTTTCTAGATTCCTTATTTCCACAATAAGACCGAACTGCACGAGTAAAATTCTCCGGACTCTCGCTAGAATTGTAGTAAAATTTATAATTGTCGTAATGTAAGAAGCAGTCATCTTCGCCGTAGATGCACATTGTTGACAATCATGTCGAAATGTAGAATGTCTCCAGAAGTGCGGTTGCATCCCTGAACAAGCCTTGTCTTCGCCGTAGATGCACATTGTTGACAATCATAGGGATCTAAATCTCCTATTCACTGGAAAAGCCTATAAACAATACTATTGAATCCCTCATCACCAACACTAGAAGTATTGAATGCGCTGTAAAAATCATTCATCACCGATTTTTCCAAAACCTTGTTTAGATTATGTTGGATGGCGCTACCGTTACTATATTCCTTGCTAATGCTATTACCACAATGATGTGAAATGATATTAGTTTATGGATCAACAAGTAAGAGGGGCATATGCATAGCCACACTTACGATAAGTAACAGGCTAATGATTAATGGATTCATCCTCGTGGCCATCGCCCCGAGGGCAGGGAATTGTTGGCGTTGAACGCTCTTTTCTTTTCCCATCTCCTGCAATCCAACGACATTGTAAAGAACAAGTTTTGTAATCCAACGACACACCCTGATCGCCAACGACATTGTAAAGAACAAGTTTTGTAATCCAACGACACACCCTGATCGCTAGACAACTCATCTAATTGACCATTGTATCTGGTGACATTTCATATCTATATAAAAAATAGTTTGTGATGTATATGAAATATGAGTAGTAAAAACGGTTTACCTTTTAATTTTTTCTTATTATTATTGGAATTTCGTAATTGGTAATAAAATCTTAATTTTATAGTATTTTTAATTTATAATTTTTTTCGTGTTTTTAAAAACTTTAAAACATTTTTAATAGGTAAGTTAAACCATTGAAATCTATAATTTCAATTATTTTTCTAAATTTATAATAAATGTTTAACAAAAGTTCAAAAAATAAAAAAACATAGAACTTTTAAGCTATCTCATATGAGGTAAGTCCTAATCAATTTAACCATAATGTTAAATTATCTCTCCATATTATTTCAATTAACAAGAAATAAGTTCTTTATCATCTAATAATATTAATAATGGTTGGACAAGGTTTTTTGAATTTTCAACTAATTTTCAATTAAAAAGAATAAGTTCTTTATCATATATATGGGCACAAGGACTTCCCAAATGTCAATATCTATTAAATTTGTTTATAAATAATCCTAACCCGCGGTTTTTAAAATAATTCATTAATAATGGTCTTTGTAATTTTATCAACAAAAAAAATAAAATGTTCAGTAATAAGTAATAATGATCTTTGTAATTCTATCCACCAAAAAAATAAAATGTCCATTCTTAAAGGCTCTTGGTTGATTCTGGCATTTAGGTTTTATTAATGAAATACAATAAAAACGCAAAAGGCTCAATCTGAAATTTAATTTTATTAATATAATTGGGAAATTAGAATTGGCCTCCCTCGAATGTCCGACCAATCTTCCGATTTCAAGGAATCTTAACGGGGATACGACAGTGACAAGCAACACTGAAAAAGATAGTGATACGACAATGACAAGAAACATTGAAAAAGTGATACGACAATGACAAGAAACATTGAAAAAGATAAGATAATATGACAAGGGGATAGAACCCTAACCCTAACAGTAATATTAAGGTCAAAACATTAAAATAATTGTTGCTTTAAGTTCATTTAACCTAGCTTTCATGGAATGGAAACAAAGAAAATATAGACTAGCTTACTTTGAGCTCATTTACGATCTTATCAACAACAGAAGGGACAAAGGTTGGGATTTCTTCCATAGGTCATTGGTGAAAGAATGCGGAAATAATGCGTCATTGTAGCTGTTTCTGCTGATCTCTCCCATAAAAACAATGCATTTGTAAAATGCCTCTTACATTATACATATTTAAAATGTTGAAAGCATAAAACAATGCATAAAATAAAAGGAAAATATTTTATAAGAAGTAGAAGACACACCTCCTCCTAGGCAGGTTGCGCAAAATATAAAAATCACTCGATCTGGCTGATCTGATCTTCCTGGATGCGAAGAAAGAAGGATAAAGGTCGTGACTCCGAATGTGGCTCCGAAGTTAACACAGAAAGTAGAATCAAGGTGGTGGCTCCAACAACTCCTAAGTTAACACCGCTAGTCACCGACAACTGCAAAACAAACAAAATTTGGCATGAAAAGAGATATAGCCTGGTTAATTGAAACTCTCATCATCGTACTCTTCACATGCCAGATTAATTGAAACCAAAAATTATGATGGCACCCCTAATTGAAACGACAACATAGACAATCCACCATTACCATGCATGTTTAATTGAAACGCCAACATTTATTGTGGCATGCTTCACATCCACCCGGCCACATGCATCCACCTACTCTTACAATTTTTATTTATTTAAATGATATTCATATTAAAAATTAATGGACACAAAATATCTAAATTTAAACACAATAAAACAATTAAAACACTTTGAATAGGGATTATTAAGCTAATCATCTTAATCACTCTTTTTAATGACAAAACACTTTGAATAATGATTATTAAGCTAATCATCTTAATCACTCTTTTTAATGAGAAACGGATTTTTTTTGTCATGCAAGGAAGTTATTGGTACTCTATCGGGGATAAAGGTTTCCAAATTGATAAAAGTTCTTCATTTACTGTTTTTCGATTACATTCTTATAATGTCAAGAGCTTCTATTGCAAAATGGGAGAAGATCCAAAATATTCTCTTTGTTTTTTGTCGTGCTTCGGGACTTGTGATAAATGTACAAGAGTCTGTTTTCTTGCACTCTGGAGTCTCTCCAGAAACTCTCTAGTATTTAAAAGACTTATTCCTTTACTCCTGCAAAGAGCTTACTATAGGTTTTAAATATCTTTTTGTTGAAGCTACAGAGTTATAAAGTGGAGGATTGACAATGGCTTTTTGATAAGTTCCAGACTTAATCACCACCACTGGTGTAATAGATGGCTCTTCCTGGGTGAACGCTTTGCATTAATAAAAGTGGTTTTTAGAGAGCCAACTGATCTACTAGATGACTCTTCTCATATATCAATTTCAATTCTCCACCAGATTTGCAAGATGAGTATTTGTTTCCTCTGGTTAGGAAATAAAAATAAGCAGAGTTATCATTTAAGAAATTGGCAATCAATAACAAAACAAAAACACTATGGAGGTTGGGTTCTATGGAACATCTTTGTTAATCAATAACAAAACAAAAATACTATGGAGGTTGGGTTCTATGGAACATCTTTGTTAATCAATAACAAAACAAAAACACTATGGAGGTTGGGTTCTACGGAACATCTTTGTTTTCTACAGGCGACAAACACCTTATAGCGAGCTTTCATGAAGACAGGTATCTGACAAAGGGTGATCAAGGACAAATGCATTACTCATGGATCGATGCTGACATGGTTGAGATCGATAGATTCAGTTACTTCCTATGGGTTTCAGTCTTGGAAAATATATTCTTATGTCAAAGTGGAGTTACTTCCTATGGGTTTCAGTCTTGGAAAATATATTCTTATGCCAAAGTGGAGCTCTTGGGGCACAATTCGGATCTGAGAACTTCTATTTGCGTTACGAGGTTTATGAATTTTTCAACGCGTCTGTTCTCTGGCCGAATCCGGAAGGAGAAAGTCCTCGATTGCCAGGTATCTTCTTTCATATAGTTTACGCCAATAAGGAGTATACAATGGTTCTGTAATATTTCATTTTGGTGTACTAAAACATAGCCATTATACTGAGATTTCTTGTGGAAATTCCCAGAAAGAAAAAATGGGAGCAATCTCTCGCCGTCCCTGCCGCCGCAGCCGCATTGGGGAAAGGGCCCTCCAACATCTAGTATTTTCTTTCACATAGTTTGAACTTTGCAATGATGAGGAATATATTTGTTTTGTAAAGATTTCATTTTGGTGAAATAAAACACTATTTACTGAGATGTCATGAGAAATTTGCAGAAGGCAAGGTTCTTGGGATAACTATGGGCGTAATAGCTGTTGTGCTTGGATTAATTGCAACTATAGGCCTTTGGATGTGGTATTTCTCCTCTCGCCTGAAACGTCGGGACCGGATTTCTGGAACCAAAGGTACGGAAATTGTTCTTAAATCTTTCAATGTTTAGGATCTAAGATGCCACTGAATTGTGTGTCTTGTGAATTGTTCGCCTATTTCTTTACTACATGAATAAATAGATACCCTCACGTTATTATTTTTTCACAGAAGTTATCTTATCTCGAACTATATTCAATCCGGAGCTCGTTTTCAATTACGATATTTTGAGAGAAGCTACTTGCAATTTTAAGATGGAGAACAAACTTGGGGAAGGTGGTTTTGGATGTCTTTAAAGTGAGCCTTTTTAACATTTTATTACATTAATTCTCTAATTATTAAGGGGGAAATCATACATGATAAAATGAGTTTTGACTAACAATCAAGTATAATTAATGAACAGGGGTTTTACCCAATGGCAGAGAGGTTGCAGTTAAACGACTGAATCTAAGTTCAACGCAAGGCGACACTGAGTTTCTGAACGAAGCAAATCTCATCAGTTGTGTTCAGCACAGGAATATAGTGAAATTGCTTGCTTGCTCTGTTGAAAGCTCAGAAAAGCTACTTGTTTACGAATACCTCCCAATCGGCAGTCTTGACATGCTCTTATTTGGTCTCTTTTCGTCCTTGAACGACTTAACCCCGCTCATGTTCGGTCTATTCTATTCGAGTTTATTTGTGTATCTTGTTAATGTTTTAATTATATCTGAGGCATTGATTGCAGATACAACAAAACGTCATTTACTTGACTGGAAAGAGAGGTATAAAATCATTGTAGGAATTGCTCATGGGTTGGCATATCTTCACGAGGAATCTGAGATTCGGATCATTCACAGAGATATTAAAGCAAGCAATATTTTACTGGATCATAAACACAAACCCAAAATAGCAAGACTTTGGGTTAGCCAGACTGTTTGCAGAAGATTAGAGCCACGTTAGTACTAGAGTTGTGTGAAAAATTGGAGGTCAATCGGGGGGGTTCGGGATTAGGCGATTACAAACGCCAGATACCAAAAAAAAACACAATCGCGAAATCTGAATAAATTGTGGGCCCAGCAGTTCGGGGTTTACAAACACCCAACGCAAAAAGAAATATGCAACAACTAATCCTGAATCACAAATAGGGTTTGGGCCCACTACTTCAGGTTTAGAGTTTTTGAAAGTAAAGAACTCCACACACCTTTTAACAAGTAAACTCCGAAATGCAAAAGTGAGGTGAAAAAATCAAGAAGATTATTTAAATGATTAAGTGACGTGAAAAAATCAAGAAGGAATATTTAGGTGATAAAGTAATGGAGAACTTTCTAATTATGGAAAGTGTTTAACCCTAAATTGAGGAAAATAGGTTAAGTGGCCTAGAAATAGGTTAAGTGGCCTAGAAATGAGTTAAGTGACTTAAAATAAGAAATCATTATTTAAATGATAAAGTAAAGTGGAAAAGTCAAGGTGGATTATTTAAATAATAAAGAGAAGTGACAAAATCAAGAAATGATAAAGTAAGGTGACAAAATCAAGAAGGAATGTTTAAATGATAAAGTATTGG
>JASDQU011313781.1:15631-32709 GCA_032191745.1 Picea mariana
TTTGCCATTGATGACAAAGGGGGAGAGATTTATCAGATGCAGAGGACAGAGGCATGGTTCCAGGGGGAGCATGAGTGATATGATTTCAGTATTACATCAGAGTGTTGCCATCAATGCCAAAGGGGGAGATTATTGATTAAGGTTGGTTGTCATTGATGTCAACCCTTGAAGAAGGCCCTGTAGCACAAAGGTTTGGGTAATGGACCCAATATTGTTTAATGCAAATATGACTCATTATTGTTTTTTCATGGTTGATAAGAAGTAAATATGGATGAACTCCAAAGTGGTCCCCTTATGGTGAAATCCCTCATGGGAAGACGCTTTACAGAGTAAGAGAACCCATGCTTAATTGTGGAATAATGAGATGAAGGAAATTTAATTTTTCAAGGAAACTATCCTATATGGATAGCGTTTGTCATGCCATTTCCGGTGGTATGTAGAACTTCACATAACTCCTCATGGTTAGAGAGTTATGACCATGTGAAGTTGGAGAACCCAGGTTTGGGTAATGGACCCAAGTTCGTTTGATGGATAACGGTATGATTTTTGCTATATTTGAAGGTAATAATATTCTATATGGATAGTACATGTCACTCCATTTCTGGTGGTATGTGGAATGTCACATAACCCCTCACGGTTTCATAGTTATGGCCTTACGAAGTTGGAGGACCCTCATATGTCATCTAGAAGCCCCAAAAGTTCAAAGTAGTCAAAGTGGTTTGAGAGATTTTAAAAGGTAAATAATAAAGTGAAGTGATGAGTGTATTATAATTCAAAGTGAATACAAAATAAATTATTTCAATAATAAATTTAATGGATAAATTAGAAGTGGGTTAACCCTAAAATAATGAAAGTGGGCCAAGTGACCTAGAAGATGTTTTTAAGGAAGCTACTTGGAGAGTATAAATAAGAGGCAAGGCTCTCTCATTTTAATTACACTTGAACATATTGAATATCTATAGGTTTCTGAGGTAACCAAGGATATCTAAGCCAAATTTATTAGGGAAGGTGAAGAAAATAAGGTCGAAATGAAAGGAAGGATAAAAAAAATTTATGGTGCTTTCTAAGGTATGTTATTTACAGGTCATCTCACCATTTTCACTATAACTTTGTTTATATAATGATTCAGACTACGAAATTTCTATTCCATTGAGAAAACATACCCAATTATCTGTGGTAAAAAATTCATCTTGTGGGTTGTTGTATTTTGGGAGTTACACTCTGTGGAAAATAGGGTTTGTGGCTAGTCCTTAAACTAGTCAAAAACAAGTGTTTAGGGTAAAAACGTCATAACTTCTTCATAACAGATCCCAATTCAATGAGATCAAATGTGTTGGTTAGGTTACAGTCTATAGTATTGTTTGTAATAGTTTCATATCAATTCAACTATTATTTCATGCGGGGAACGCTCTACAAAGTCGCTCTCTAGAATAAGACAAAATTCAGTAAGGTATGCCATTTTTGCTATAACTCCTTTTATGAGAGGTTCCAAGTACTGAAACCTGGAGGAATTGCATAAAACACATTGAAAAACATTGTGTATCAGTTTCATATATTTATACATTACAAGTTCAAAGTTATGATTACTTCAAGTTAGGGTTGTTGACTAATCCAAAACTAGGCATGTGAGACTAAAGAAAAGTTTGATGAAAATACTAGTCTCTTGTTGTTAAAGTTAAGGAAGATTTGCAGGAATGTGATCATATACACCAAGTCTATTACAGAGATACAAATCAAATTTGGATGATGAAATTGATGAGGGATTTTGGTTGAGGTACATGTTGAGTACATGGTTGAGACAAGTAGTTGATGAGTTGGCACATACATGAGGTGTATAGTTGATGATGTTAGTACATATTGATGAGTCATAGTTGATGAGTAGTTGAAATGTGATTGGTACATACTTGGTACATGGTTGGATGCACTTTTTTATGGTACAGGTTGATTACAGGTTGTTTGGTATAGGTTGGTTCATGGTTGATGCACTTGTTTATGGTACAGGTTGATGCATGGTTGATGCATGGTTCAAATTTATTGGTACAGGTTTACATCGGTATATCTCAAAGTGATAGTGTGAGAGTGGTTCAATCGTTCTACTTCTACTTCATGATGGTAGGACAAGGCAAGGACAAGTGGTTGTAGCCACCTTCTGATTGTAGCCGGAGAACATAGGGGTTTGTATCCTCCTTCTGGTTGTAGCTAGAGAATTGGGGAGTTAGAGCTTCCCTCGGGTTGTATCCTAAGAAACTAGGGGGTTGGAGCCTCCTTCCAGTTGCAGCTAGAAAACAAAGGAATTTGGTGCTTCCANAATGAATGTAATTCTTCAAGACATATAAGAAAAATCATTCCGTGGTTTTCTCCCGATTTGGGTTTCCACATAAAACATTGGTGTACTGTGTATGTGTGTGATTGTTTATTTATTACTACTGATTATTGGATAATAATTCTACATTGATATAACATTTGAAGAAAAAGGATTATAATTACGCTATTACTGATTCACCCCCCCTCTCAGTAATCCAACAAATTCGTTTTCCTTTCTACATGGTATTAGAGGATATAATCAGATTTAAATATTCCTAGAGGACCAAGACAAGGAAATCTTTACCTATCCTTTGGAAACATTTTTCTATAGAGTATTACTCTTTGTCTTATCCAAATCCTTTGCAACTTTTCAAAGGGATATATTGAGAATATTTTCAAATATATTTCATTGACAATGTCGAGATTTATATGGATGATTTCACTACCTATGGAAATACATTTCAATAATCCTTAGTCAACTTGGAAAATGTCTTGAAAATATGCAAAGAAATCTTGTCTTTAAACAATAAGAAGTCCATCAAACTTATAAGTGGATGCATAGTATTAGGCCATCACATATCTATTAGGGGAATTGAGATTGACCTATAAAAACTAAACATCATCCAAAACCTACCAACCCCATGGAAAAAAAGATGTTAGAAGGGGAATGAAGGTTATTGTAACACCCTTGTTTCCCTCAACTTGTAATTAATCATAATTAGTGATTTCCATGCAATGACATGCAAATATTGTAACTATGTTATTGTTTAATTGTAATTTCCAATAGTTGACTCTGGGGGTGAAGCTGTGGGGGTGAAGCCTTAAAATTATTGGCCATAATGTCATTGGAGGAGTGAGAGGAGGTTATTTTAAGCTAAAGGGCCCTAATCCTCCTTGTTTAAATATTTAATTTGGAAGTGTTTAGATAATTTCCCTTATCCCTGGTTTCAAGGAAAATCAGTTAATGAGGGGGAATTGGTAGTTGAACAACACAACCACACCAATGAATGGAAGTATGGAGAGTTTCCATAAGGGACATGAATCTGTCAGGTAGAGGACAACATGAAATACAACCATGGTTTCCCAAGATTGACCCACAAGTTTCCTTCTGAAAAATGAAATGAAAGGACAGGTCGAGATCCTTCCCAAGCTAGGTGTGCAAGATAAGCACATGATTGCAGATAGAGGGATAGACAAGGTATGGTAAAGAGAGGAGAGTCTTAGAAGAAGGGATGCAATGTGTAAAAAAAAACAGTAACATGAATATCTTGAGCTCGGGATCTTGGGTTTGAGAATCCAGAAAACTCAACCTAAGCTAAGAGGGCCATGAGCTTGATGTTGTGAAGGAATATGATAACCTTGAAGAGGTGTGGGCTAAGGGGGTGTAAGGAAAATATCTACTATGAGTAGAGTGAAGGAGATTGACCTTCAAATTTTATTGAGAACCTGAGAGAGATCCCCTAGTGGTATCATGGCCTATCACAGGGGTGGCCAAAGTGCTAAGAGTGAATGCATATGAGACTACGGTTGGGTAGAAAGGAGAACACCCACAATCAATTCACTGGATGATTTATGAAATCAGATAAGTATATCTTCACTCCATGTAATTAAATGGAGATAAAGGATTGATGCTTGTGATTTTGTGTAATTGTGTATACTTTGTCAATGGTGTTGATATTGTTCTATTAGAAGTCATTTTACTCATATAAATAATACATCTGAAGTGAATTTTCTTTGTATTGCATGTACAAGTATGAGGACCCTCTTTTTTATATTTATTGATTAAAGAATCAGTATAATCGATTTCCTCTTATGAGAATAACCCTAGATACCTTGTTATGTTTGTGTATCATGGGTGCGTAGCAAAGTATTGTTGTGGTGGGATGCCTATGAAAAGAAAAGAGGATAGAAAGTTAAGAAATTAACAATAATTCCAAAAAGGAATGGGATACTATAATAATAGCATGTTGAAGGCCCAAGAAGGTGAAAATGTGGATTAACCTGCACAGATAAGATCTAGATCACAAAAATACAGACATAGTTTGCAGAGAAATGAGAAATGAGAGAAACAAGAGAGAAAGAATGGAAGGATTCTATTAACCAAATGAATGAATGATAATTTACACATGATATACTTTGTATAACTCAACCAATCCACACTATAGAAGAAGCCAATGCACCATAGTGGTGGTCTAGAGTGATCTAAACACACACCAGAAGTTACGGGAGTAAATTGCCACCTAGTTTAGTCTGTCATGCAGTTACAGGAGTTAACTGCCACCTAGTATGAGTTAACTAGTCTCTTAGTCTTCAGTTAACTGACTGAAACAGAGTGAAGTGAGGAGGAGACCATGGAATCATGAGTAATGTGCTAGTATCATGATAATCCCAAGGAAAATGCACATTAGTTGGTGATGATCCCAATGTGGCATCTAGACTCCACTCAACTGATCAAACTGAAGTATGAACTAAAGAGAATATTCTCCTAGAGGAATATTCTCCCTAGACTATAGAAGACTAAATAATGACTATTAAACAAAGGGAAAACCTTAGGAAAAATAATTCCTAGGTGTGTGTGAAGTAAAGTATATCCAACACCTCCCATGAACATCATTATGGTGAAAATAAAGAATGGGTCCCAGAAATGAGGCCATGTTGGGTGCCCAAATACAAAAGATACAATGAAATAAATGAGGAAAGAGGGAAAACGTGATGGGAAAACCCCCCATAAAATTACAATGTATGTAAAAATAGAAGAATTGACAGTTGTTAGGGAACTGTGTCCTTCACTCCAAGATGACTGCGCAGAGAATGGAACTTCTTCTTAGTGAAGGTCTTGGTGAAGATGTATGTAGTTTGTTCTACTGAAGGAAAAAGCTATAGGTCAATGATCCCCTCGTGTACTAAGTCTCGTATGTAGTGCATGTGGATCTTGATGTGCTTTGTCTACTACCTCTGAAATAGATCTCTGCAAAAATTCAGAGTGCTCTAGTTTTCACACCAGATGGTGATCAACCGGTGAAACTGAATTCCCAACTCAGTGAGAAAATGTTGTAGCCACATAGCCTGAATGGTTATGTTAACTACCCCTGTGTACTCTACCTCGACTGAAGATAGAGCAATAGCAACCTGCTTCTTGCTCAACCAACATATTGACCTGGAACCAAGACTGAGTGAGTAAACATATGTGGAATTGCGATCAATGTTATTGTCAGCCCAGTTAGAATCAATGCACTTGATGAGGTCCAATGTAAACTATTTTTCATAGTGAATCCAAAAGGTGATGGTACCCTATATGTATCAAAGGATATGCTTTGCATCCTTCTAATGTAGCTCAGGTGGCTCTTGTATGAACTTGGAAACTACTCCAACTGCATAGGATAGGTCTGGTCTAGAGTGTGTGAGATACAACAAGCTCCCCACTAGTTGTATGTATATTGTGTTGTCCACTAGTGGAGTGTCCCCACCATCCTCAAGTCTGACTCTTGATAGGAAACGAGTCAGGGAAGACTTGTAGTATGTCATGTGAAATTTATCGAGGCGATCTCATGCATACTTGTCCTGAGATAGTTTGATGCCTGATGCATCTTGACTGATCTCAAGTCCAAGGAAGAAATGTACAAGATCCATGTTCATAATTAATAACATGTCATGTATAATCCTCTTGATTGCAGCAATCACTGAATTCGAGCAACCAATGATCAGAAAATCATCAACATACAGAACTAGGAGTAGAACTGAATCAACCATCCTTAGCATGTAAACATTCAATCCTGACTTACAATGTATAAACTTCTGTGAAAAAATGTAGGAGTCCATCTTGGCATACCATGCCCTCGAGGCCTTCTTCAGGCAATAAAGGAACTTATCCAGTTGACATACCAAAGATGAATCTTGCACAAATCCCTGGGGATCCTCCATATATATCTCCTCAAAGAGATCACCATGAAGAAATTCATTCTTCACGTCCATATGATGGAATTCCCATCCCTTGGTTGTCACAATGGCAAGTTCCAAATGTATGGAATCCATATTCCCTACTATAGTGAAGGTCTCATCATAGTCAATTTCATGCACCTGTTGAAAGCCTTTGAAACTAGCCTAGATTTGTATCTTCTAACATGTCCATCCACTGCACTCTTGGTCTTGTAGACCCATCTACACCTGACAAGTGTCCTTCCTGAAGGAAGGGGAACCTGATCCCAAGTCTGGTTCTAGAGGAGGGAGTTGTACTCCTCCTGCATGGAATATTCCCAAAAGGGATTTCCAGCAGCCTTGCCATAGGACTGTGGATCTCAAGACTGAACCAAGAAAATATGCCTGGGTGGCATCAGTTCATTGGTGGTGAGTGCAAGAGGAGGCTCCTCAAAATAGGATTGATTCATCCTAGTATCATCTGGATCCCCAAGAAGATATCTTACATCCTAAAGAGTAGTCTTGTCCCACTTGAGCCTCTACTTTGGCTCTACATATGCATCTACATGCACTGACTCTACATTTGACTATACTGAATCGATATCTAAATCATCTGAATCTTATGAATCATAGCTCTCATCTGAATAAGATTCAGCATGTGCATTCTCATCATCTCTCATAGGTGGAAGAAAAAAAGTGTATGCATGCAGATGTTGAGGTACATGCGAGACACTTTCCTCGAATTGGAAACTACACTCAATGATGAGTTGGTCTGAGGAAAGATCAATGAGTCAATATCCCTTCACACCATCAGGGTATCCAAAAAATATACACTATGTGCTTTGTGGATCAAGTGCCTTCCTCTTCTTAGAGGGAATCATGGCCCATGCATGAGAACCGAATATGTGAAAGTGGGTCACTTCCAGTTTGAGAATGCTCCAAGCCTCGTAGGGGGTCTAATCCTTGACATATCTATGGGGAGATCTGTTTTTTATTTAGATCGCACAATTAAGTTCTTCAACCCATAATCTCTGTGGAAGTGACTTTGCATGTAGCATGCAAGATTCCATCTCTTTCGAAGATCTATTTTTCCGCTCAAAAACTCCATTTTGATGTGGAGTATAAGGAACTGTGTGTTGCAACTGAATATTGACCTCATTAGAAATATTTTGTATCTCATGGATGATATGCTCACCCCCGTTATTTATTCAGAGGACTTTGATCTTCTTTCCTGGTTGTGTCTCAACAAGGGCTTTGAAATCTTTGAGGTGTTGAAAGACCTCTAATTTTTTCCTGAGAAAGAAAATCCATGTGAAGCATGAGAAATTATCAACAAAAATGAGCATGTACCTTGCTTTTTTGATTGATGGATGCAGAAAAGGGCCCATGAGGTCACTATGTATCAGATCCAAAGGAAATGAATCCTTTTGAGTGTTTCCTTTGTCGAATCTCTCTTGATGGTTTTTTCCAAGAACACATCCCTCGCAAATTCCTTTGGAGAAGTGGATGTCAGGTAGACTATCAACCATTCTCTGCTTGCTAAGATATTGCATATATATGAAATTTAAATTCCTGAACCTTTCATGCCATATCCTACTACTTTCATCAGCATGGGTAAGCAGTAATGCAAAATCTGGTTCAATAAATTCATAAAATGTGTAGAGTCTGGATTGATGATTTATGTCACTGGTAGACACCCTAGAATTGGTTTGCATGTCATAGATATCCATTGCATCGGGTGTGAATATTACTCTTTCCGGTGCCGTATTTTTTCATCTAATACATGGAGAGAAGATTGACGAATATTTTGGGAATGTGTAGCACATTCTCGAAGGTCCCATTTGTGAGTTCAATTATTCCTTTTCCAGTGACCTCGACTTGAGAGTTGTCCCCCATAAGAATAGGAGGACCTTTACATGCATCCAATGAATAGTAGACTTCTTTTGTGGCTTCCATGTGGTGTGATTCTCATGAATCTACAATCCAAGCATTGTGAGAGGATTTGATGGAAATAAAGGCATGGCTAGAATTATCTTTCTTGGGATTTTGATCTTCTAGCTTCTTCTTCTTGGCACCCTCGGGGATGAGATCTCCAAGATTTTTTTGTTGAAGTATTTGGGCCATTTGATCTATTTGTTTCTTAATACATGCATATTTTAGATGGAATCCTTTATGGAAGTAAGTGAATTTCTCCCCTTTTCTTCCCTTTCCACCTTTGGATCCGGAGGCATCATTGAAGGGTTTTGAGTACCCTTCCTTCTTTGGATTTGCATGTGCTTTCATTTTTTATTTGTCTTTAGATTTCTGATTTTGATGACCGCTACCATCTTGCACAGTAAGTGCATGCACCTTTGGGCCTTTGATTTTTCCCATATTGATGAGCTTGTTCTGCTCTTGTGTCAAAGACTCGATAAAGGCATCAAGAGAGGGAATCGTCCAGGTGGATCCAAAGGCAAGCCTAACTAAATGAAATGTGGATACAAACACTGAGTATTCCGGACAAATTTTGGAGAGAATGGTAAGAACCATTTGTTTCTCCTCCTTAGATTTATCAACCCTGGAAGCCTTGAGTTGCGACAACAAATCCTTATATTTGGTAAAGAAATCTTAGATTTTCGAAGGTTTTTGGATCCAAAGTGAGAAATTCCACCTCGAACATGTGTCCGATAATCTTGTCCTATTTTCAAAAAATCCCTTCCATGGTGGTCCAGGCTTCATTGGGGGTTTTATAGGAGGATATGTGAAAGAGGAGTTCAGGAGAAATGAGACTGCAAATAGTTCCAAATGATTCATCCATTTGATTCAGATACTTGGATTTTTATATGGCTGATGTGGGTTCAATATATGTGTTCATGGTTAGCCTGTATAATCCTCTTCTTCAAATATGCACTATCATATTTTATTTCCATGCAAAGAAATTGTACGGTGTAAGAATGATTTTTTTTGGAAATTCCATTTTTTCGTTGTCTTCAATCTTCGGTACCTGCAAGAAGAATATGGTGTGTCTTTCTCCTAGCAATTTGTTGGCTCTAATACCATGTAAATTTGGATGAATCTGCATAGATAATATCTAGCTGGAAAAAATACATACATGGTTTGCAAAGAACTGAGAAAAGAGAGAAACATGAGAGAAAGAATGGAAGAATTCTATTAACCAAATGAATGAATGATAACTTACACATGATATACTCGCTATAACTCACTTAATGTGCATTGGAAGAGAATCCAATGTGCCATAGTGGTGGTATAGAGTGATATGGACACACATCGACAGTTACTGGAGTAAAATACCAACTAGTCTAGTATCTCAAGCATTTACGGGAGTTAATTGCCACCTAGTCTGAGTTAACTAGTCTCTCAGTCTTCAGTTAACTGATTGAAATAGAATGAAGTGAGGAGGAGATCATGGAATCATGAGTAATTTTCTAGTCTCGTGATAATCCCAAGGAAAATATGCATTAGATGGTGATGATCCCAATGTTGCATGGTGATGATCCCAATGTGGAATCTAGACTCCACACAACTAATCAAACTAAAGTGTGAACTGAAGATAATATTCTCCTAGAGGAATGTTCTCCCTAGACCATAGGAGATTGAATAATGACTAGTAAACATAGATAAAAACTTAGGAAAAATAATTCCTAGGTGTGTGTGAAGTAAATTATTGATCCAGAATTGGATCTCGGGACCAAAATGGGTCTAGGAAGGCCTAAAAGCAAAAGTTCTCATAATGGCTTCAAAACAGACGTGTGCATAGGCCTCATCGATACGAACCCAACGCAACTTGAACGAGCTCAAACAAACATCGTATGACCAAGATATCGCGGTCTGTTCATTTCTCCAAACATGCAAAATTTGATGACTGTACAGTCCGTACAACTAACGTGGCAAGGTACAGTTGATGTTGATGTGGAAAGATAGGTGAATGAGTTAGGGAATGACATGTGTCACCACTACAAGCATGACATGTGGCACATCCATATGGATTACATGGCAGGTCTGTACAGTCTATACAACATGTAGTGCTGACGTGGCAGGTACAGTGGCATATGACTGGGCTGACAGCTCGACAGACAGGTGGACCAATGGTGTTTGGACGTGAATGGGAAGGTGCCACATGGCCCAAAAATGGTCTGCCATGTGGCACCCATTCGTTGGTTAATGTTATTGCAAAAATTTTTGAATCTATGAGTTTTGACCCCGCAACCTTCGAGCAAGGGGGAACAACTTTGCCAGGGTCGGGCTAGCCAGCACACCCGTGGTGTCACTTGTTAAACCATGGCATAAAACATGTATATAAGTTTGCAATGTGGTTCAAACAGGTAGAGTAAGGGCTAGGGCCAAGCCCCATCCCCCGACATGTGCATGCGACCATGACTATGTGACCCATACTCTTATTGTTTGGCGCGTGCACAGTTATTGCCACGGTGTAGCTCTCGGTTCCTTCTTTAAGCGCAGACCTCTACCATATGAACCAGAATCCACTATTTGTCTAAGCATAGATATAGTTAGCATTTGGTCGTTCGGGCTAGCCCACCAACCAAGGCACTAGACCGAGGGCTAAGGCTATGGGTTATAACAATGTAGCATGTGGAGCTAGGGACCAGGGACATATGACATTGTATATGACCAAGAGCAAGATTTCAGGGGGCCAGCGCATAAGTAGTCTAGCGCTAGGAAACATGGAGGACACAAAGTGACCAAGAGCCCACGATTAGGGGGATGCACCCATTTTTATGCCTAAAGTGGGTTTTTCCACTTTATAATAAATATTTTTAATGATCTATTCAACAATTTTATGGGATTTTGGTCATTTTGGGGGGATATTGCGCCCTTTTTTAGGCCAGATATTGGGGAGAAGTTGGGAGGTTGTTGCCCAATTCTAATATATATAAACTAGATGTTCTTGGATCTATTAAGGATGTTCAAAACTGGTACATGCTGAATATTTTTCAAGCCAAATCCATTTTTATGCAGGGAAGCCATTGAGGAGAGCACCTTTGCGGGCCATTTCTGGGAGCTCCGTTCATCTGATTTCAGCGCTGTCAGTTTTGTTGGGTTGTTGAGATCTGGTAGAAAAAGACCAGATCATTTTGTAACCTTCTTTTCACTATTTTGATGTACGTTTAAATATTTGAACAAAAATAAGAAACCCTCACCCACTGAGACAAAGGCTAGGAGACGTAGGCGAGATTGCCGAAATTTGTTATCACTTTAGTGTTTTATGGTTTGTTGTTATTCATGCTTATTTTCATATCTATATATTATCTTATGGCTGATATGTTTCCTCTTTCATTCTTCTTCTTTCATTAGTTTCCTAAATGGTAAAATAACTCATGCATAATAACTCAACCATTGTTGTTTAAAAGATCTTTTCTGATCAAGTGGTATCAAAGCTAGTTGACAGTTGGATTTTGAATTTGCATGATTACTAGGGAAAAGTTGAATTTTGGTGAAGGTGAGCTTGTTGAAGAGAATCCATTGATTGGATTGATAAAGAGAACTTCTCAAAGCGAGAAGATGGCATTGGAAGAGGGACTTTCTCAGGATGAGAAAGAGTTTCAAAAAACTTTCTTCGCCATGTCGGAGATGATGAAGGTTTTCTATGAGGTTTATATGGAATGGAAGAGACCGAATATAGGTGAATCTTCAAAGGTCAAAAGTGAAGAAGGATAGGATACTCCTCAAATTCCTCCTTCACCTCCTTCTTCTCCTTCTTCTCCTTCTTCTTCAAGTTCAATTTCTAAAAGTACCACAAGAAAACATGTCCATAACATAAGAATGAAATGCCTTTACTAAAACTTGATGTGAAATTTGAATTATCTATGTATGATGGTGAAGTCAATGCAGAGAGACTTGATAATTGGGTCAGACAAATGGAGGTTTATTGTAGTGTGCAACAAATCAAGGATGAGGAAACACAAATCAAGTTGGCATCGCTTAGACTTGCAGGAACAACAGTCATCTGGTGGAAAAGAAAGTTGCAAAATGGCACACAACAAGTAGGTAATGCATTTCCATCATGTCAAGCTTTTATTTCTGCACTTAGAAAGAAATTATATCCTTTGGGTTATAAACATAAATATTTAATTGAATAGCAAGCTATGAAACTAAGAAAAGGACAAACAATGCAAGAATACACAGATGGATTTCATAAAATGGAATTGATGTTAGACATTCCTTTACATACCCAAGAAAATCTTATGAAGTATATAGGAGGTTTACCTGCACATATTTGAAACACTGTATTCATGTTTGGACCTACTAATATTGATGAAGTTTATGTTCAAGCGACATACATTGAGGCAGGGAAAACATGTGTTAGTGTATCAGGGGAATCGTCTTCAAGAAAAGAGGACCAAAGGAAGTGGAATGGCAAGAAGGAAAATTCAATGGCAAGAAAGGAAGAGAAGCCCTCTTGCAAGCATTGCAATAAACAAGGGCATGATGAGGACCATTTTTGGAAATTACATTCTGAGAAGAGACCGAAGTGGTTCAAAGAAAGGAAAGGGAGGCAAATAGTTGCAGCAGCAACATGACCAACAGACTTGGGATCAGATTCAAGTGATGAACCAAAAGTCTCATTGGTTGGTTTGGCAGGTAAAATTGGTGATGGATTTGATTCTAGAAATAAGTTGTTTCACATAAGGGTCATAATGAGGCATACTAAGGTCGACACATTGATAGATAGTGGATCTCAATCTAACTTAATTTCAGAAGAATTGGTTAAACAATTGGGATTAAACACTCAGATGCATCATAAGCCTTACACACTTAAATGAATAAAAAACAATCATCAATTGCACATAAAAAAGAAATGCACATTAAAATTTGCAATTTCATCTAAGTTTGTGGACAAGGTAACATGTGATGTGGTGCCACTCAATGAATGTGGAATGGTCTTAGGCAACCCTTACTTGTATGATCGTAAAGCAATCTTCTACAGAGAAAAGAATCAATATCACCTAATCAAAGTAGGAAAAAACTATGTGGTTCATGCTCATCATTTAAAGGAAAATAAATATCATCAAACAATGGAAAAATTAAGAAAGGAAGCTCATGCAAGAAACACACCTATAATTGTTTCAAATCAAGTAATTCGATATTAAGCAAGAACACAAGATGATTGTTGAATAGAAGATCAATCACACTTTGCTTCAAGATAAGCTAATGTCATGCAAGTATTACAAACATATTAGCTCATTTGCAGTCACATTTCTGATGTTATCATTAGGAATGTTGTCAACATGGATGATAGTGGCTTTAGTAAGATGTGACAAGGTATAAATGGCTAACAATATGTTGTCAGTTATCTTGATTGTTTTACAATTGATCTTGATGAGATAGTTGCAAAGGATAGAGTTTAAAGGCAGAGAACAAGAGGGGTGGCCTATCTCGTGCTTGATGACTGGTCAATAACCTTTTGGAGGACAAAAAGGTCTTTAGTGGGGAGGTGTGATCCAGAATTGGATCTCGGGACCAAAAAGGGTCCAGGAAGGCCTAAAACACAAAGTTCCCAAAATGGCTTCAAAACAAACATGTGGGTAGGACCCATCGATACGAACCCAACGCAACTTGAATGGGCTCAAACGGATGCCTTATGACCAAGATATCACAGTCTGTTCATTTTGCCAAACATGCAAAATTTGATGACTGTACATTATGTACAGTTGACGTGGAAAGGTATAGCTGGCACTGATGTGTATAGACAAGTGGATGATTCAGGGAGTGACATGTGTCACCATTGCAAGGGTGACACATTGCATGTCCATATGAATGATGTGGCAGGTGCGTACAGTTTGTACGACATGTGGCATTGATGTGGCAGGTACAATGGCATATGACTGGGCTGACACCTTGGCAGATAGGTGGACCAATGGTTTTTGGACATGTGGCATCGGTTTGGGAGAATGGGAAGGTGCCACGTGGCCCAGACATGGGTTTCCATGTGGCACCCATTCATTGGTTAATGTTATTGAAAAAAATTTGGACTCGACGAGTTTTGAACCTGCGACCTCCGGGAAAGGGGGAAGAGCTTTGGCAGAGTCGGGCTAGCCAACCCGCCCATGGTGTCACTTGTTAAACCATGGCATAAAATATGTATATAAGTTTGCAATGTGGTTCAAACGGGCAGAGTAAGGGTTGGGGCCTATCCCCATTCCCTGACATGTGCATGCAACCATGACTATGTGACCCATACTCTTACCATTTGGTGCGTGCATGGTTATTTCCATGGTGTAACTCTCAGTTACTCCTTTAAGTGCGGAACTCTACCATATGACCCAGACTCCACTGTTTTTTAAAGAGAGGATATGGTTAATGTCTGGTAGGTCGGGCTATCCCATCGATCAAGGTGATAGACCAAGGGCTAAGGATGTGGGTTATAACAGTGTAGCGCGTGGAGCTAGGGACCAGGGACATATGGCATTGCATATGACAAGGAGAAAGATTTCAGGGGGCCAACGCATAAGTAGTCTAGCGCTAGGCCACATGGAGCATGCCAAGTGACCAGGAGCCCGCAATTAGGGGGATGCACCCATTTTTATGACTAACGTGGGTTTTTCCACTTTATAATAAATATTTTTAATGATTTATTCAACAGTTTTATGGGATTTTGGTCATTTTTGGGGGGATATTGGGCCCTTTTTGAGGCCATATCTTGGGGAGAAGTTGGGAGGTTGTTACCCACTTTTAATATATATATATAAAATAGGTTCTTGGATCCATTAAGGAGGTTCAGAACAAGTACATGTTGAATATTTTCCAAGCCAAAGCCATTTTTATGCAAGGAAGCCATTGAGGAGAGCACCTTTGGGGGCATTTCTGGGAGCTTCGTTCATCCGATTTCAATGCCATTAATTTTTTTGGGTTCTTGAGATCTGGTAGAAAAAGACCATATCATTTTGTAACCTTCTTGGCACTATTTTGATTTACTTTTAAATCTTTGAAAATAAATAATAAATCCTCACCCACTGAGACAAAGGCCCAGAGGCGTAGGCGAGATTGCCGAACTCCGTTATCACTTTAGTGTTTTATGGTTTGTTGTTCTTCATGCTTATGTTCAGATCTATATATTATCTTAAGGATGATATGTTTCCTCTTTCATTAGTTTCCTAAATGGTAAAATAACTCATGCATAATAACTCAACCATTGTCGTTTAAAAGATCTTTTTGGATCAAGTATCTCCAACAGAAGGTCGATATAGCTTGTGTCATTAACCTCTCCTTTTTACAAATCATTGTGTGGAATGAAATCCTCATTTCGTTTATTAAGTAGCAAGGCTTATTTTTTGTTGGAAGCATGAAGGTCGAAATGCCTCGTAACCTGGGAAGGTTTGTGTGCAGTTTGAAGAGATTTAAAGCTCTGTGAAAGTCTCCTTATTGGAATGGGAACCTTGTTGGAAGAAAATATTCACACAAGTGGTGAAGAGAGAATTCCTTAGTCAGTTTAGAGGAGAGATGTAGACATCCTAAAGGCATAAAATCCTTATAAAATACCCAGAATAAATCCACGAATAACTAATTCCATATTCAGAATGCCATCCTGGAGAAAACCCATGTTTTCAACCTAAAAAAAATCACAATCATTGAATCGACGTAGAAATTAGATCCCGTCCCTTTGTCAGAAGCCATATTCATTGGAATTCCTTGGAGTAGGGATGGTGAGAGACTCTGATGGAAATATATTTAAGATAACGTGACTTGTTGGATCCATCGGTGAGTGGTACTAGCAAATTATGGACCATTGATCTTAGTGTTAATTCTTTCGGAGGGTTGAAATGTGGAATCCCAATTATTTATATTGGGTAAGAGGAATAAGGTTACATGCCTTGGTTCTATACCTTATAATATAAGCATGAGGAGAGAGAGGACGACGTCGACATGACATGTCCTGCCATCATGGAAGTCGACCTGTCCCAGAGGACGATAGGTGTTGATGCCTAGTTTTTCAAAAGGACTAGGATAAGCCGTATTGGGATTAGAAATTTGGTAGGTCACCTTTATTTATCAACCATTGGATCTGAAGGTGGAAGGATCTAGACCATCCATCATAGGGGTTACAATTAGAGGGAGTTATAGTTCCATAAGGGAATTCACTCCGATGGGAGGAACTCCGAGGATTGATTTGGATTGTTGATCACTTCTAGAAATAGATGGACATATATTGTCGGCATGTCAATCGCATTGCGATGAAATATTCCTTGATACCTTGATTTCAAAGCGATGAGACTTCCTTAATCCTCTAAACGTTGAATGGAAGGTATTGAAAAGGAATATTCTTTGATGTTGTCTCTGTGGGAATCTGACGAAGAGACATTGATTGTCAATGAGAACTGTTGATCTAAATATGGACGAGGTCGAACCTCAGACATAGATCAAAGGGGGTACCATTCAAGTGAGGAAAAAAGGGAAGTGATGTTAGTGCAATGTGTCGTGCTAGTGTGGTAGTCAGCATGTCCCAAAGGGTGACATGTGTCAATCTAAAATCTATAGGAAGGACCGAGTGGGTGTCTCTGTCAATATTAAACCCTAGAATATATGTCTTAATCCTAGCCATAAAATCCAGAGGTCGAATGATATGAGCCTTTATATTTGATGGAGGGAATGCCTTCAGAGTAGGCCTTTCAGAGTCACTAAGATGGGTGAGCTCCAAAGGAGGGAGGCACTCCAAGGAAAAATGAGAATTGTTGGATCTAGGATGGACATATATCCAACATCTATCAGAGTACTATCATGATAATGTTTCCATGTGGGGGCGCTAGAGGAATCTTAGGAAATCCGAGATAAGACCAATATCGTTGATCTATTTTGATCGGGGGAACTCCAAAAATATATATAGACCATTTATATCCTACCAA